>VMDO01035494.1:0-16026 GCA_007922755.1 Pedetes capensis | reverse complement strand
TCCACGGGGAGTGTGGTCCATCCTCCCTAATAGCCGCCCTTAAGTCCTTTAAGTCCTTGGACTCATATGGGTACCACATTTGTGGGCGCTCGGGAGTTGGTATTACATTGACTGGGTATGCCTGTGGCCCATAACTGCCTATGCCTATGGGCTGTCCTGTCCAAGGCCATGTGCTTGCCAGGGCAAGGTGACCTTGGCTCGGATAGAGCACGCCCCTTGAGCATACTTCCTGGGGGTGTGCTTCCGCCAGAAGCTCCTCCCTCATTTCCGGTGCCAGGGGAAGTCCCCCTCCTTTGGGTCTGGCTTCCATCCTAAGCCCCTCCCCTTGAGGTCTGACTTCATCCGGAAGTTCCTCCTTCCAGGGTCCAGCTCTAGATGGAAGCCCCTCCCTTCTCGGGGGTCCCACCTCCCTCATTTTAACAATAACTTCCTTCAGCTCCTGAAGTACCTCCGCTGTATCCAGCGCCATGTTGGCCTGTGCCACGTGTCTCTCATTGGCGCTTTCCTGCCGTTTTTCATGGCTCCGTCTAAGTGCCGCAAGCCCTTTAAATAATGCCGGTGACACATTATTTCCTCTGCACACAGCTGCTCTAGCTGCTTCATTAACCTCTTCCCATACCTCCATTTTCTCTAAATCCTCCGCGGCTAGCCATGGTGCTATTGCTAGTGCCTCTTTCCAAAACTTTTGTGCTTTCTTTTTGTTCACCTTCTGCGCACCCTGTTTTAATTGGGCTTTCAGGCTTTTCCATTGCTCCTTTGATATTTTACTTTTGCTGCTTCCCATGGCTACCACTTTTCTTTAACTCATGGGAGGTACACTACGGTTCTTGATTTCTCCTATTTTCCTCCCTTCCTCGGCAGGCCCTTTTCTTGCCTTTCCTTAAGAGTCCTTTGGCCCCTTCACAGATCTTTCTTGGGCCCTTTCTAACAGAAGCTCTTGCCCTCCTTTTTATGTTAGGCTCTGGCCCTGCCAAGTCACTTTTCACTTTTCTATATCTTCCTGTTGCCAGGAGGTTCCGTTCTTTATGCTCTCCCATGTCTCTCTGGTGGTCTTTCCTAAGTGTATGCCTCCCCTATGCGCCTGCGCAGATTGGTCCCCAGACTTAGGGTCCCTGCCTAGGGCTGCATACACCTATGCCTGACCACGTGCTCTCCCAAAATGGCGCTTACTTCTGTTGCTGCGGATGGACCCGTTGACCTTCCGTCCATTGATCAGAGTCCCTGCTCGTCCTCACAGCCTCGGCCTCCTGTTCGGCTTTCTGTGAAGCACAGCTGTTTTTACTCCTCCTCCAAGCACCCTTCTCGGGAGAGGGTTTTCTGCTTTTCCTTTCTGTTCCCCGTTCGGGATGGGGTTTCTCCTTTTCCAGGGTCCCCTCTCGGGATGAGGGTCTTTATTCACATTCCATGTGGGTCCCCCACTTCTATGTGAGGTCCCTGTTTGGGCACCAACTATGTTGGGTCCCTGTTCAGGCACCAACTATGTTGGGCCCCACGTTCGGGTGCCAAATCTATGAGGGGCGCGCGCCTCCCGGTCTGGCCTGAAGGTTCGGATGGGCTGCACCGCCGCGCAGATACTAAACACAATTCACTCGGGGCCCTCAGGTGAGGGGCGCAGACTCCCACGGCCCTCGGGACCCCGGCGGAGACGGGAGAAAGGAAAAGCCTCAGGCACTTTTGCCTTCCAGGGTCAAACACCTGTGTTGGTCGTCTCAGTGGTCAGGAGGAGACAGCTGTTGCTTCATCGTTGGTCAGACGGAGAGCAGGTTCCTTTCCTTGTTGAGGATTGCGACGGGAGAGCATTATTTCCTCACTGAAGGTCCGGGGGGAGAGCAGCGGGAGAGGCGCATCCTCATCTGTGGTCCGGGCAGGAACAGGTGAGAAGGCGCAGAAAGGGATGCCAGAAAGGCAGTGCCAAAAAAGGGGTCGAGCTGTCGCAGCGCAGCTCTTTATATAGTTCGCCCATGGAGTGGCCTGAGCCAATCAGCTTTCAGCCCAATTGTCCAATCAGGAAGGGTTTTGTACAAACATGCAACCAACTTACTTTCATTTTCCCTAGATTTCTAATTTACAAACCAGATATTCAAACGCCATTTTCCCAGTTTGGGAGTTTTTGCCAATTTCATCCCAATTCTTCCCTAATATATATATATATATATATATATATATATATATATATATATATATATATCCCACTGTGTGCAGTTACATCACTCCATAGTTTTCTCTGGTTAAAGAAATTATAAATACCCTCTAAAATTATTATTATGAAATGATGGTTTTCATATTCTGGTGAAATATCAACCTTCCTCTTGGTAAAGAAACTAAATATTCCCCACAAAACTGTCTAAAGAATGCTATTATTGCACTAGTCCACACATGACTATCAGTTTAGAAAAGAGCTTCCTGGCCAAATGACTGGAGGAGATCCATATTTGTGCCTATTCCCAAGAAAGGGGATCCAACTGAATGTGGAAACGATAAAACTATATCATTAATATCACATGCAAGCAAAATTTTACTAAAGTTCATTCAAAAGCAATTGCAGCAGTACATAGACAGGAAACTGCCAGAAAATCAAGCCAGATTCAGGAGAGGGTGGGGAACCAAGAACATCATTGCTGATGTCAGATGGATATTAGCCAAAAGCAGAGAACATCAGAAAGATGTCTATGTTTTATTCACCAAGCAAAGGCATTTGGCTGTGTGAATCATAACAAATTATGGATAACATTGTCAAGAAAGGGAATACCACAGTATTTAATTTTACTCATGAAGCATCTGTACATGGAACAGGAGGCAGTTGTTTGAACAGAACAAGGAAGCACTGCCTGGTTTAAATTCTAGAAAAGTGTACTTCAGGGCTATATTCCTTTACCTTTACCTCTTCATTTTCTATGCTGGGCAAATAATCTGAGAAGTTGGACTTTATGAAGAAGAACATGGGATCATGATGGCAGGAAGACTCATTGACAACTTGTGTTATGCAGATGATACAACTCTGGTGAAAGTGAAGAGGATTTGAAATATTTACTAATGAGAATCAAAGAACACAGCCTTCAGTATGGATTGCACCTCAACATGAAGAAACAAAAATCCTTACAACTTGGTCAGTAAGCAACTATATAATAGATGGAGAAAAGATTGAGATTGTCCAAGATTGTGGTTTACATGGTTCTACAATCAATACCATTGAAGCAGCAGTCAAGAAATCAAAAGACACATTGCATTGGGAAAAGATGTGGCAAAAAACCTCTTTAAAGTGTTGAAAAGTAAAGATGTCACATTAAAAACGAAGGTGCACCTGAAGCATGCCATGGTATTTTCAGTCTCAACATATGGATGTGAAAGCTGGACATTGAATAGGCAAGATTAGAGAAGAGTTGATGCTTTTATTATGGTTCTGGAGATGAATATTCAGAACACCATGGACTATCAGAAGAACCAACAGATCTGTCTTAGAAGAAGTATAACCAGAGTGCTCCTAGGAAGCAAGAATGGCTATACTGTGTCTTAAGTGTTTTTGACGTGTAGTCAGGAGGGACCAATCCCTGGAGAAGGACATAATGTTTGGGAGAATGTCAGGTCCATGAAAAAAGGAAAACCCTCAACTATATTGATTGACAAAGTGTCTGCAACAGGGGCTTAAACATAATTAAGATTGTGTGTCTGGCACAGAATTGGGGAGGGTTTCATTCTGTTTTACACAGGGTTGCTACAAGTCAAATCTGACTCAATAGCACCTACCAACAACAACAGCATTGCACTAAGTTACTGAATTACCTTTGATTAGATGTAAACACAGCCAAATGTTAGATGAAGGTTTTTTTTTTCCTTTTTGCTTTTTTCCCTTTATTTATAAATTTTGGTGGGATACAGAGTAATACAGTGTTTGCTTTGTCCATTATGTAGTTATTACATCACTTTTGGTTATACTTTCATCAACATACAATGTTTATTCAACATTTGGACTAATATGTAGTAATATTTGTATGAATATATGGGTTACATTCCCTTATTTTCCCCCTATACTCATGAAGTTGATTCATTTATATTGAGATTATCCTCTCCCCATTTATTCCTTTACATTGTTTCACCTCTCCTCCCTAACTTCCACAGTCTTTACTTCCCATTGCTATCCCTCTCCCTCTTTCTTTCTACTCTCTATATTTTACCTTCTTTGCTAAACTTGATTGTGCATTTTTATGTATTTACTTATACATAGGGTTTTTTCTTCCTTTAGGTAAGATTCATCTCCTACATATGAGTAAGAACATAAAGTATTTCTATTTTTGAGTCTATGTTCATTCACTTAAGATGATATTCTCCAGTTTCATTCATTTTGCTGTAAATGCCATTATTATCATTCTTTTTTAGTGCCAAGTAATATTCCATTTTGTATAACTTTTTATCCATTCTTCTGTTGATGGACATCTTGATTAGTTCCATATACTTTCTATTTTGAAGAGTGCTGCATTAAACATGGAGATGCTAGTGTCTCTGAGGTATGATGATTTGCCTTTCTCTGTATATTCCCAGGAGTGGTATAGGAGTATCATTTGGCAGTTCTATTTTTAGTTTTCTGAGCTATCTCCATATTGATTTATAAAGTGGCTGAACCAGTTTACAGTCCCACCAGCAGTGTAAAAGTTTTTCTTTTTCTACACATTTTCATTAGAATTTGTTATTATTTGTTTTGTTGGTCTTAGCCACTCTTACTGGAGTTAGATGGAATCAGAGTTGTTTTGATTTGTTTTTTCCTAATGGCTAGGGATATTGAGCATTTTTTCATTTGTTTCTTAGGCCTATGAACTTAGTCATTTGAGAACTACATGTTCATTTTCTTTGCCTATTTGTGTGTTGGGTAATTTGTTGTCTTGGGATTTGCTTTCTTAAGTTCTTTGTAAATTCTAGAAATTAGTTCTCTGTTGGATGTAAATGATGCAAAGATTTTCTCCCATTCAGTGGGCTCTTCCTTAACTCTGTTGATTGTTTCCTTTGCCATACAGAAGCTTTACAATCCCAAGAAATCCCATTTTGTCAATTGATGGTGCTATTCCTGAGCTATTGGATTCTTGTTAAGGAAAGACATTCCTATGCCTATGTGTCGGAATGTATTTCGTAACTTCTAGTAGTTTTAAGGTTTGTAGTTTTGGTTTTATCTTCAAGTTTCTTATCCATTTGAGTTGGCTCTCATGAAAATGGAGAGATACAAGGCTATTTTCATTTTTCTGTTGATGGATCTCAATTTTCCCACTACCATTTGATGAAGAATCGTAGTTGCATAGATATATATCTGAATCTTTAATTCTGTTCATTTGGTCTTCAAGCCCATTTTGTGCCAGTATCAAGCTCTTTTTGCTTCAGTAGTCTTGTAGTATAGTTTAAAGTCAAGTATTGTGATCCTGCCTGTATTCATTTTGCAGCTTAAGATTGATTTGGCTATATGTGGTCTTTTGTATTTCTATATGAATTTTTGGATGATTTTTTTTCCTATTTCTGCAAAGTCCGTCATTGGGATTGTAATGAGAATTGTATTACATCTGTAAATTGTTTTTGCTACTATAGCCATTTTTCCAATATTAATTCTCCCAATCCATGATAAGGGGAGGTCTTTCCATCTTCTAATATCCTCTACAATTTCTTTCTTTCGTGATTTCAAGTTTTCCTTGTAGAGATATTCAGCATCTTTGGTTAGATTGACTTCTATATAATTATTTTTGTGAGCTGTTGTGTAGGAATTATTGCCTTGATTTCTTTCTCTACTTGTTCACAACTGGTGTAAAGTAAGGTTATTGATTTTTGAGTGTTAACTTTGCATCCTGCTACTTTTTTGAGGGAGGTAATTTGGTATAAGTGTTTTCTAGAGGAATTTCTGGGCTGGGATTTAGCTCCGTTCGTAGAGTGCTGCTCTGCAGTCTCTGAGGTCCTGAGTTCAATTCCCAGCACTACAAAAATGTGAGAAGGACATGGCAACCCACTCCCGAGGCAATCCCAAAACAATCAGCCATTGAAAACCCTATAAGGGTCTCTATGAGTCAGACATGACTCAATGGCACCTAACAACAAAAACAAGATGAATTTCTAGGGTATTTAGGTAAAGGATCATGTCATCTGGAAATAAGGATAATTTGACCTCTTCCTTTTGTCTGTACTCCTTTGATTTCTTTCTATTGTCTGAGTATTCTGTCTAGGAGTTAAATCACAATATTGAATAAGAAAGGAGAAAGTAAATATCCTTGTTTTGTTCCTGATTTTGGAGGAAATGATTTCAATTATTCCACACTTAATATGATATCGGCTGTAGGTCTGTCATACATGGCTTTTATGATGTTGAGGTATTTCTCTATTATGCCTATCTTCTCCTGTTTTCTTTTTTTTAATGACAGGGTGTGGCACTTTGTCAAAGGGCTCCTCAGCATCAATTGAGATGATCATGTGGTTTCTGCGTGCAAGTCTTTTGATATGTCAAATTACATTGATTTTCATATGTTAAGCCACCTTTTCATCTGGTGTATGATCTTTTCTATGTGTTCCTGAATTGGTATGGAAGGCCAGATGGGGCCTGCTGGTGAGGCTTTTCATGTGTAACTTGAAGTGTTTGATGGAGGCCCAGAAAGCTGCAGCCAAAGGGAATGAAAAGTTGTTCCTGAGGCTTCTTGTTCTCATGATAAGGCCAATAACCACAGTGAACTCTGTGCTGATTTCTCTATTGGTTTATTAAGTTTTAGGAGACACCTGTGCTGTGTCCTTGGGTGGCATGGGAATACTGAGAAGAAGGCTTTGTTTCTCTATTTCAAGTACTTTGATAAGCTGTGGACAGAAACTAAGTTCTCTTTATACAAATATGAATGCTTGGAAAGTTCTTTCTCGTGAAAACAAAGTGTATAAAATAGCAGCATGAAGCTAAGAAACATCTTACTCTCTTTTAAGATCCCCTGTGTTCTGCTTTCTTTCTCATCAGCCCCTCAACTCTCATGCAGGACATAGCAACAGCAACAAATTGGGTTTGCCAGGATTTTGTTGAGAATTTTTATATCAATGTTCATCAGGGAAATTGGTCTGTAGTTGCCTTTCTTAGAAGTTTCCTCAGTCAGTTTTGGAATCAGGTTGATGGTGGTTTCATAGAATGCTTTTGGGAGTGTTATTTCCCTTTCTACTTTTTGAAATGATTTGAGGAAAATAGGTTTTAATTCTTCTATGAAGGTTTGATAGAATTCTGGTTTGAGTCTGTCAGTTCCTGGGCTTTTCTCTTTTGGGGAGCTGTTTTCTTACCTTCTCAATTTTGTTGCATGTAATGGGACTGTTTAGATTGCTTATGTCCACTGGGCTTATTTTGATATTTCATATCTGTTAATGAACTTGTTCATTTCTTCTGGTTTTTCCTTTTTCAAAATATTCCCTTATAATCTTGATTTTGCTGATATCAGCAGTTATGAACCAATTCTCATCTCTCTTTTTTCAATTTGGGCCTTTTCTTTCTGTCTTTGGGTAAGACTGGCTAGGGATACATATACTTTATTAATATTTTTAAAGAATCAGTTCTTATTTTCATTAAATCTTTGAATTATCTTTTTAGATTCTAGTTATCATATCTCTGCTTTTGTCTGGATAATTTCTGTCTGAGTACTCCTTTTGGGATTGACCTCTTCTTGGCTTTCTAATGCGTTGAGATGAGTCATTAAGATATTTAATTGGGCCTTCCCTAACTTATTGATGAAGGCACTCATTGTTATGAACTTCCCTCTTTGAATTGCCTTTTCATTATCCCCAAAATTTTGGTAGGATGTGCTCTCATCTTCATTTGATTTCAGGAATTTTTAAATTTCTGCACTGATTTGTTCAATAACCCAATGATCATTCAGCAGTGTCTTATTTAGTCTCCATGAATTTGTAAGATTTCTGAAATTTTCCTTGATTTTTAGTTCCTGTTTTATTCCATTGTGATTTGCTTAGGTAGAGGGAATGATTTCTACTTTTTTTGTATGTGTTGAGGTCATTTTTGTAGACTAAAATGTAGCATATCAGAAATACTTCCATATGATTCTGAGGAACTCATTCTGCATCTGATTGATGAAACATTTTAAAGACATCTGTAAACTCCAGTTGGTCTGTGGTGCAATTTGAGTCCAATATCACTCTGTTGATTGTTTTGATGATCTGTCTCATGGTGAAAGTGGGGTACTGAAATCTCCCATAATTATTGTGTCTGGCCCACTGTGTTCCTTTATCTCCAACAAAATTTGTTTATGAAGCTAGGTGCCCCTGTATTTGATGAGTAAATATTAAGTAATGTTATGGGTTCCTGGTGACTGCTCCTTTTAGTAATATGTATTGTCCTTCTGTGTGTCTTTTGACAGTTTGCAATTGCAGTCTAATCTGTCTGAAATTAGTATCACAACTCCTGCTTTTTTTTTGTTTGTTTCCCACTTGCTTGGTATACTGTTTTCTACCCTTTAATTTTCAGCTTTTTGTGACCTTTATGGATGAGGTGAGTCACTTGAATGTCACATATTGAGTTAAGACCATTTATATTGAGAGTAATTATTGAGAGATGCTTATTCTGCATCAGTTTGGTACTTGTTGTTTTTGGATTCACATTTGGCCTATTTTTTTCTGAAGTTACTCTTGTGTTTATTATTCATTTTTTCAATCTTGTATTTGGAGTTTCCTTACCTCCTTCATATAAAGTGTTTCATTGAGGATCCTCTGCAACACTGCCTTGGTGGCTGTGAATCATTTTAAAAAGGCAATATCATGAAATGTCTTGTATTCACAATCTATTTTAAAAGATAACTTCACTGGATAATGTAATCTTGGTTAGCAGTTATTTTATTTCAGAACGAGGATGATGCCTGTCCAAGCTTTCCTTGGCTTTATATATTGCTGAGAATTCCACTCCTTTTCTAAAGGGTTTACATTTGTGAGTTGACATTTTTCTATTGTAGCTTTTAGAACAGTTTCTTTGCTCTCTAGATTTGGCATTACAATATAATGTGTCATGAGGAGGATCTGTTCTGATCTACTCTGGTGTTCTGAATATTTAAGTTGTATAGGTATCTATTTCTTGCATTAAGTTGGGGAAGTTTTCATCTAATATTTCTTTGAATATATTTCCTAATCCTCTTATACTGTTTTCAGCTCTTCTGTGGACCCCCTGAATTTTTAGGTTTAAATTCTTCATTTTACCACATATCTCTTGAAAATCTTAGCCACGTTTCTTCATCATTCTTTCTATCTTGTCATGTGAGTGGATAAGTTCTGCCTTTTTATCAGCTTCAGCTATCCTGTTTTCAGCTTTGTCTACTCACAAAAATGAAGATTCAATCATAATGATGAGTTGGTTTAATTTTCCTTATATCTCAAGGATCTCTACTTCCTTCTTCTTCAGAATTTCTATTTTTCTGGAGAAATGTTCTTCCAAATTAGATACCTTTAAGTTCAGTGAATCAATTGCTTTCATGGTTGTGTCTTTGAGTTCTTTTAGCATATTTATAGGCAGGGTTCTAAATTCTCCATAAGGAATGTCCAGTAATGTGGTTACCCTGACATTGCTTCAGGTGCTTTGGTCTATGGGATATTCCCATCCTGCATGTCCTTTCATGTTTTGTGTGTTTTTCTGTTGAGGATTGCCCATTGCTTGGTCTGGGTGCCAGGTCCCAACTTCTGTGGGTGTAAAGGGATTCTGCCACAATGTTCCTGTGAGTTTATGTGTTGACAGGTCACTGGTACTTCTCTCTCCTTCCAAAATCCCCAAAGTTTGCAGCCTCAGTGACTAGTGAATAGCTTCTACTACATCCTCTGCATTTAGCACTATTGCCTCAATTTCTTCCCATCCCCTACATTCCCAGCCTCCAACTGCATCATAACCTAAACTGTATGTCTTAGGCTCCCCAGACCCATGGTGTTACTTCTCCATGTTGCAAACTCTATTAAGCCAAATGAATCTCATTCTGAACAAGTTTTCTTAGGCTCAAGAATCTAGCATCACCTGCTGCTGTTCTCCTTCCTCTGAACTCACCACCTTTCATTTTCCTTCTCTCCATCTCACAGTTCCAATGGTTCTATAGGCCAGAGCAGTGCAGTAACCATCTCTCCTTAATTTACAAAAACAAAAACAAAACAAACAACAAAAAAACCACAATCCCCAGGTCCAAGACCCTAGAGTGAGCCATGTCCTCTGGCCTCTTTCCTAGAGAGTTCTGCAGACCTCCACCATGTCCACCTTCCCTTCTACCAGCTGTGACCATCTAAGGGGGCCCCACACAATTTCTTCAGCACTGAGTCCTTGCCAGGTGCCCCACCATACTTTGTTCCAGCCACTTACCATCAGGCATAGCCATACTAGGTCATTGTTCACCTGTGCAATATTGCTAGTGACCCTGCCTTACTTCTAGACTAAGACAGACTAGGGAGAAGGACTCGGCAGCTCACTCCCAAAATAATCAGCCATTGAAATCCCTATGAATAGCAGAGAAGTCAAATATAGTGCTAGAAAATGAGTCCTCCATGCTGGAAGGCATTTAAGAAACAACTAGAGAAGAGTTGCTTTGTCAAAGTGAGTCAGCCTTAATAATGGGACTGAAGTAAGGCCCCTAGGACCTCATTTTGCTAATGTGGCACAATGCAAAATGAGAAGAAACTAAGTGACTTCAGCAATGGGCTGAAACATAAAAAGATTTTGTGCATGCACATGGTAGGGCTTCATTCTGCTGTACATAGGGTGGCTTTGAGTTGAATGTGAGTTGATGTCACTTAACAACTTCCTGGCTAAATTCTACCATTAATAAGCTCAGATGCTGTCAAATGTTGTGGCAAAAGTTGGTATTCACAGGCATCAAGAGGCTGAGGTAGGAGGACCATGAGTTTGAGGCCAGTAGGGACTACATAGTGAAACTGTCTCAGAGAAGAAAGAAAAAAAATTAAAGAGGGGGAGAAAAAGAATGATTCTCATAACATCATTTCCTCTAGTCCACAGCAATTAGCTTTTTAAGTCCATAGCACTCAATATTTATACCATCAGCAATTGCTTATAGACCACTGTGTGCCTTCTTTGATATTGCTTTATTATTTTATTAATTTTCAAAAGTGTTATTTATGTGCTCATTCCTTATTCTTATAAAAAGTTCAGTCATTTTACTTTATCTTATTTTATTTGTGGTACTTTGGGTTGAAGCCAGGGCCTCATATAATTTGCAAGTACTTTACCACTGGGCTGTACCATCAGCACATTTTTTTATTTCCTGTTTTGAGACATGGTCCTGCTCAGTTACACAGACTAATTCTAGCCACACACTTGCCATTCTTCAGGCTCTGCCTCCCATGTCTATGGGATTACTGGTGTGTGCCACTTTGCCTGGCTTAGAAATTCAGTTATTTGAAATCATTAACTACAGTTGATCAATTTTCCCACCCAACTCTCTGCCACTATTATTTACACAGTTAATTCTTAATAACAATTGATATGATTTGACAATTTTTAAAATGCTTTAGTAATGTAGTAAAATCATAAATTTTCAATGCTGAATACTTTAGACTTTTCTTTTAAGTATATCATGTTAAATATATAAATTAAAATATTTATCAGTTAGAAACAGTTTATGATAGTTTATGTATATATCTATCTGTGATAGTAAAACTACATGAATAAAGGAGAGTAGAATATAAAAACTTTCAACATAAACGAAATGAAAGAAAATAAGCATCTATAACAAAAGACAAATAAATGGTGGTATGGGTCACAGGGGCAACAATCTATGTATACTTTCAGCCAGGAGATATAGGAAGTTGGAAATATTTTGCTCTGAATTTCATAACAAAAACACTTGACAGGTATTAAATTAATATCTTATATTGAACTTACTAGGGAATGACAATTTTAGGCCAATGATCTCAAATTTTAGAGAAAGACATTCATCTTCAGTGAGAAATATGATACTAGAATTTGCTTTCCTGAGGTATATATCACAACATTCCATAAAAACTGATAGATAAAGCAATACAATTTAATGAATTACTAGTGGCCAGTTGTGGACTCCTGTGAAGATGATGCTCAAAGCACTTGTAGTCATAGAGGGCCCTCATAGACTGCTTGTCCAGGAACTCCATCCCTCGAAGAGATGCTTGAAGAGAATCTAGAAAAGATCAATAGAAATGAAATAGTCTTTTCAACAAATAGTACTGGGGAAATTAGATATTTCCCTGTGAAAGTATGTAGTTGGACTCTACCTCATACAATACACAAAATAAAATATAAATGGATCGTAAAATTAAATCTAATAGCTAAAAGTATAAAATGTTTAGAAGAGAAAATGGAGAAAATTTTCAATGCCTTGAGTCAACAAATGGTTCCTTGGATATGTCATCAAAAGACATGCAACAATAAAACTACCTTGAAGAACCAGGGGACGTGGTGCATGCCTGTAATTCCAGTGAGTCAGGAAGCAGAGGCAGGTGGGTTGCAGTTTCAAGGCTAAAGGCAACCTGCTCTTAAAGACAAAAAATAAAAAATAGCATGAGAGTGCAACTCTGTGGAAGCTCTGGCTTCAAATCCAAGTATAACACACAGAAAAAAAAACTCCTATGTTAAAATTTGTGCAATAGATGATTGTTGTTGTTGTTAGGTGCATAGAGTCAGTGTCCAACTCATAGCCACACTATGTACAACAGGCAAAACACTATTGTCAATGCTTTTCTGCTATTCATAGGGTTTTCAATGGTGGATTATTTTGGGGGAGTGGGTTGCTGGGTCCTTCTCCCACAATAGGTGATACTGTCATGTAATTAAAAGACCATTCACAGAATGAGAGAAAAGATTAGCAGAACATATAATTCATAAGAAAATTTTATCTATCATATGAAAAAATAAACTGACAAATCAGTTATAAAGGGAATAATAACCCAACTTAAATATGACCACAATATTTAAACACACATTACCTTAAAGAAAATTTGCAAATGGCCAGTAAGCACATGAAAGGAGGCCCAACATCATTGGTCATTAGCAAAATGCAAATCAAAACCATAACAAGATAGCAAACACTATATAAGCATTAGGGAGTCTTAAATTTTTTTAAAGGCAGACTAAAAATTTCTGGCAAGAATGAAGAGAAAAACAAACTCTAGCGCATTTTTGGTGAACATATAAAATGTTATAACCACATAAGAAAAAATACTCAATGTCATTTGTAGTCAGGGTAATACAAATTAAAGTGAGAAGATACCACTATATAGCTCTGTTAAAAAAATAAAATCTAAAACTTGTTCTTGTTGTTGTTGTTAGGTGCCGTCGAGTCAGTATCCAACTCATAGCAAACCTCATAGGGTTTTCAATGGCAGACTGTTTCAGGATTGCCTTGGGAGTGGATTGCCAGGTCCTTCTCCCATTTTTGCAGTGCTGGAAATCGAACTCGGGACCTCAGAGACTGCAGTGCAGCGCTCTACCAACTGAGCTAAATCCCAGTCCATCTAAAACTTAGGCACACTAAATGCTGATGAGAATGTATAACAAGAACACTTTTGTTACTAGTGAGAATAAAAATATAATGGAGTAACTTTTTAGAACTTTTTTATAGTTTATTTGTGACAAAACCTAACAATACCACTCCAAGTGGTTAAACAAAGTGCATTTAAGTCTTCATGTTTACATAGAAACTTTATTCATATTTTCTCCCAAATGGAATTGATGAAAATGGACATGGAAAACAACTCATTTTACCTCATACAATGAAATGTTATTCAGCAATATAAAGGGATGGGTTATTGCTTAAAGCAATAATATTGCTTTTTCCTAAGTTAAAGAAGCCAGATTCAGAAGGCTTGACCTCCTATCATTTCATTAGTTTGATATTATGTCAAGAGCAAAATGGTAGTGACAAAATAAAACATGCCAGTTAATCTCAGCACTTGAAGAAATATATATCCACATCTATATCTATCTATTGATCTATCTGCCCACACACACATGCACATGCACAAGCACACATTTTACATCTTCACTGAGAAAATGTAGAAGCTAAAAGCAGTGCTACCTCAGTGATAATGAATGTTCTCATTGTCTGGATCATCATTAATAAATAATAGTCTCCATTAATGAAATCAGTGTTCTGTGAATAAAGCCTGATTCCAGGGTGTATTTCCTAGGGTTGTTGTAACAACATACCACATACTGGGTGACTTAAAACTATAGAAATTTATTGTCTCACTGTTGTGGAGGCTAGAAGTCCATGATGAAGTCATCATTAGGGCCATGCTCTTTCTTTTGTCTCTATTAGAGACTCCTCCTTCACTTCTTCTAACTTCTGGTGTTTAGCAGCAATCCGAGGTATTCCTTGGCCTTGTCTTTATGTAGTCATCTGCTATACATGTGTTTTTCTGTGTCTCTTATAAGGAAATCAGTTATACTGGATTAGGAGCCCACTCTACTGTCCTCATCTTAACTAATTCTTCCCCAACAATTCTCTTTCCAAAAAAGGTCAAATTCTGAGTAAAGACTTCAACATATATTTTTAGCCACAAAATTGATCTCATAATATATGCCTGGGAAAGAGAACATGCAATATAATATGAACCTAGAAGATCTTGTAGTGCCAGAAAGTAAAAAAATGCTCAAAATCAAAAGAATGGGTCATGTCAAAGACTGACTGGAAACAGCCAATTTGAAAGAGTTCCCAATGGCTAAAGCTGGAGCAATGTGCAAGACAAAATAAAATAAATAATGTAATATTGAATCTTTTTATTTATTTATTTATTTATTTGCGTTACTGGGTTTTGAACCCAGGGCCATGTGCTTGCATGCTCTGCAAGTGCTGGACCACTGAGCTGCACCCCCAGCCCATTCTTTTTACTTTTTTGAGACAGGTTCTCACTAAGTTACACAGACTTCCTCTGGTCTCAAACTTGAGATCCTCCTGCCTCCACCTCCCAAGCTGCTGGGATTACAGGTGTGCACCACTGCACCCGGCTGTAATATTAAATCTTAATGAAACATATAAAATAAATATGAATATATATATATATATATATATATGGATAAAAATGGGGAAGAAAAGGAAATTCCCTATATAAAAGAATTTCAAATAATTTATGTAGATATTTTGCCTCTTTTAGAGAGGTAGAAGGTAACCATACCCCTCTTGAGAGTAGAATACACTTTACAGACTACACTTTCTTCCAGAAACTACAGTATAGAAGTTGGAGCAGGTGGAGAATAACTGTACAATGGAAAAACTTGATATAAAATAACTCATCCAGACTATCAAGGTTAATATCAACAGTAATGTGTCATGTTCAGAACATGTAAGCTTGATGTGATGAAAATGATACTTTACTTTAGTGATCTTCCTACCAGATAACCATAAACTAATTCTAATCATTAGGAAGAACATCAAGCAATTATCAACTGAAGAGCATTCTACAAAATATTTGATCAGTACTCTTAAAATCTGCCAAGGTCATCAAAAACAAAGAAGGTCAAGGAAAGTGTCACAATCTAGGGAAGTCTAAGGAAATATGTCAAGTAAATGTGATATATTATCTTGGATAGGATACAATAACAGAAACATATTTTGATGAAATTTAAAAGAAGTTTGTTGTTGTTAGGTGCCGTCAAGTCGGTATCCGACTCATAGAGACCCTCATAGGGTTTTCAATGGCTGAGTGCTTCGGGATTACCTTGGGAGTGGATTGCCAGGCCCTGCTCCCATTTTTGCGGTGCTGGGAATTGAACTCGGGGCCTCAGAGACTGCAGCACAGCACTCTACCCACTGAGCCAAATCCCATACCCTATCCAACTCATAGCGACCCTTTGTACCACAGGGGAAACACTATTGTCAGTGCTTCTCTGCCGTTCATAGGGTTTTCAATGGCAGATTGATTTTTGGGAGGGGGTTGCCAGGTCCTTCTCCCAGCCTACAGCTTCTTGTGTTCCGAGGCGGTCTCCCATCCAGGTACTAACCAGGCCCGACCCTGCTTAGCTTCCGAGATCTGACGGAATCGGATGCCACAGGGCTACAGCTGCAGGCGGCCAAA
>VMDO01035493.1:0-16024 GCA_007922755.1 Pedetes capensis | reverse complement strand
AAAAAATTATTCCATGGACAAATGAAAAATTTAAGAAAATTTGTGCAAAATATAAATGACAGGATCAACTAGAGCTGAAAAATTAAACATAACTGAAGTGCAAGATTTTATATGACTGCTTGTATATTACAATGCATTTAAATCAGGTAATGAAGACTTATCCACATGTTTGCTACAGATGAAATGATAGAGATCTTTTTCTCTCTACTACGTCATTGAAATGAATAATGAATTTACTTCAATGTTTTCATTTTGATAATCCTGAAACCAGGCAACAAAGTTGTCAAAATGATCCAGCAGCAGCTGTAACTTGGTATTTTGAAAAACTTCTGGAAAATTTTCAGAGCCACTATGCCTCAGTCCAGATGCAGCCTAGGATCCAGGGGTCCCTGAAGGTGGGTGAGGAGTCGGCTATGGGAGACAGAGACACAGCAACTCGGAGGCAGTGTGATTTTGTTCCGTTTATTGCTCAGATAGCTCAGCTTTTTATACAAAACTGAGATTCAGTAAGTCTCAGGACAAGGTAATAAGTAACATCAAAGTTTTTTCAATAGAACAATAGAACAATCATATCATCATGGAGGGTCAGGTGGTTATCAGGGTAGAGGATGAATCTTGAGATAAATCATGTTTACTTCAAAGAGATAAACCAGGACAACCTGAGCACCTACATGTCTTATGTCTAAATCATTAACTATTCAAACTTTATACGGGAATTAGGGGCCATTAACTATTACCTGTGTGTCACCCTACTGAGTCCATTATTATGAGAAATGGGTCCTTTAGCTTATCAGAATGATTTATTTACTGGGGGGCTATTGGTAAAAAGGCTTTAGTTTTTGTTAACTCAAGGAGTTTACACTGTTGGAAGTCATTCAAGAATTTTCCCATTGTAAGCCTGCTAGGGAGGTTTCTCAACTCCCACTCTGAATCAGCACTGCTCGCAGAGCCAGAAGATTATATATTTACATAAGAAAAGACAAGGCTCTAAGTCCCTTCCCATGAAGAGACCTTTATTTTTTTTGGAGGTACTCTTCCCCTTTCGGTAGACTTTCCTTTCAAGGCTTAGAGGTGCTCTTCCACTTTCGGTAGACTTTCCCTCTGGTGCCTTTTTAAAGGTACACTTCCTCATGTGGGGACGCTGTCTACCCATCATGAGTGGACCTGAACGTGGCACCACTACACATAGGAGAATATACCACAGTTGATAAAATGCTCATAGATTTTTGTTGTCATTGTTTTAGAATATTTTTGCCTAAGAAACCCAACAAATATGGGATTAAAATTCTGATTTTAGCAGATGCAAAAAGTGGTTATTGTTTCAACACTTATTTATATTGTGTGAAAGATTCTGATGGCAAAGGATTGGATCAACATATTTTGAGGCTCAGCAAACCTACTCAATTGATGCTTCATTTAGCTAAATAAATTTATAATTCAAATCACATTACTGGAGACAATTGTTTTACCTCAACTGAACTGGTGAATGAGTTACAAAAGTGTAGGCTAACTTGACTAAGCACTATGCAACTTAACAACAACAACAAAAAATGTTTCCTGAGTTTTTGCTAGAAAAAATTCAACCTATAAATTCTTCATTATATAGTTATCATGCTGATATCATATTGCTTTTGCATGTCACATAAATATCAAAAGCTTTGATAATAGTATCATCCATGCATCAGCATTATGGTACTGATGAAGAAATTGATAAATCTGTAATGATAGCTTTATGTAATAAGACAAAATCAGGAGTAGATGTACTAGCTCAAAGGTACAAAACATACTCTGTTGGTTGCAGAATTTGTAGATGGCCAATGGCTATTTTTTCATGATGGTAGCTATGGTGACAGTAAATAGTTACATTCTATTTGAAAGTTTAGATAGAAAACGGTTATCATGATTGGGTTTTATGAAGCTATTCAGATGGGGACTAATTCTTCCTGAATTGAAACAATGAGTACATAGCCAAAGAATTCCTATCCAAATATGAATTCTGATTAAGTGTATTTCAGGATCTGTAATGCCAATCCACCTTAAGAAAATCAAGCAAAGTCAGCTTGCAACAATGTTACATTTGCCCATCAAAATTTGACAGGAAAACATCTTATTTGTGTACTAAGTGCAAAAAGGCTGTCTGCTTAGTGTTCAAAAATGCTGTGCAGAAAGTGTGATAATAACTTTGAAACTTAGCACTTTGTATTTTGTCTTTTATTTTGTTCCACAATTAAATAAATTTCCAGTTAAAAATATTAAGAAGTGACTTTCATTTTAAGTACCAAAAGTGTTTCAAATTACTGTCAATTTAATAAATTATAATATGAGATTTTATTTTTTACAAAAATGTTAATAGACATATATTTTGAAACCAAAACAGATAAAATATTTTAAGAAAGGTTTAAACTAAAACATAAGCCACTTGCAACAAAAAAAGTACCTATGCAGCCTATACATCTGCAGCCATGGCCCCCTGGCATCTGATTCCATCTGATCTCAGAAACTGACCAGGGTCAGCTTGTTTAGTCCTTGGGTGGGAGACTTCCGGGGAACCCCATGTGCTGCAGACTAGGGAGAAGGACCTGGCAACTCCCTCTGGAAACAATCTGCCATTGAAAACTCTATGAATAGCAGAGAAGCACTGACATAGTGCTGAGCATGGCATAGTGTTGTAGAGTGTTTGGTTCTGTTGTACACAGGGTTGCTATGAGTTGGGCCCAAGTCAAGTGCACCTAACAACAGCAGCACATCCTATAATTACGTTGCAAGGAAATGGGTCTTAGTGAGCCAACATCACTGGCTATGTTCCAATGAGGGAATATCACTAGTTAAGTGCTTACTCATTGCCTGATTTGGGGAGTAAGAAAGAAAATAGGAGCAGTGCCACTGAAGATCATCAGAGACTTCAGTCTTTGTCTGACTTTGGCTGATTTTCAGAATACTGTGAAGATCATTTTGGCAGAAAACTTTTTGGGAGAATTCTCACTTTTCCTGCCGTACCAATAGTCCCTCCTCTATGCTACTGGAAACTACTCTATTGAGATATAACACATATAGCCTATGATATTCCCATTTAAAGTATACAACTGAATGGTTTTTAGAATATGTACAGAGCTGTGCAACCATTATCACAGCCAATTTTAAGACTGCAAAAAATAAATTAATAAAAAAATCTAAACTCACACCCTTTAGATGCCATCCTTCTGTCTCATCACCATCACTGCCTCTCTTCACTCCAGCCCTAAATAATCATTATTCTACTTTCCATCTCAATAGATTTCCTTAATGTGAATTTTCATAGGAATGAAACCATATAGTGATGTGGTCTTTTGTGACTAATTCCTTGCACGTAGAGCATTATTTTCAACATTCATTTTTAAGAGTAATGGCATACAAAAGAAAGAAAGAAAGAAAGAAAATAACAAGAATAAAACAAAGGAGGTAAAGAAGCAGTATGTGCCAGCAACATGCCAATAAATTAGACATTGGAGAGACTGACAGAGATAAGGTATTGAATAAATGAAAGCAGGTATGAACCAAAGACAGTTACTCAGATATTTTGAAACATGTGGATGATAAGAAGAATATTGAAATTGCCAAGCAACATGATCTTTTTCTTTTACTCAGTCATTGTGACATCCCATCAAAAATCAAAATAGCTTCATGCCATGGTGCATGCCTATCATCCTAGTGACTAAGAGATTGAGGCAGGAGGATCACAAGTTTGAGGCCAGATGCAGCCTGCACAACTTAGTGAGACTCTGTCTCCAAATAAAAAGTAATAAAGGGGCTGAGGGTGCAAATCAGTGGTAGAACAGTTGTCTAGTATGTATAAGGCCCTAGTTCAACCTCCAAGTACCAAACAAATGAAACAAACACACAAAAACAAAAAGCCCAAAACCAAGAGTCATTCTATTGAAGGATCTACTTGATGCTCTGAAGATTCATATTTTATGGAGAGTAAAGTTTTGTGATTATCATGAAAGTAGGTAAGGAATTTGAAGCCAGGTATATAAATTGTATTTATTCCTTTGGAACACTCTGACAGCACTTTTGCTGACACAATATGAGGTATAGGGCTTTCTGTAACAGAGGATATAAATAAATAAATGTTCACATATATTGTTGCTGTTGTTAGGTGCCATCGAATCAGGTCTGACCCATAGCAACCTTCATAGGGTTTTCAATGGTTGATTGTTTTGGGATTGCTTTGAGAGTGGATTGCCACATCCTTCTCCCATTTTTGTTGTGCTGAGGATTGAATCATGGGTTGTCAGAGAGTGCAACATGTTACTCTATCAACTGAGCCAAATCCTATCTCCAATGTTCACATATTGTTGTTGTTGTTGTTGTTAGGTGCTGTCAAGTTGTATCCGACTCATAGTGACTTTCATAGGGTTTTCAATGGCAGATTGTTTTGGGATTGCCTTGGGAGTGGGTTGCCACATCCTTCTCCCATTTTTGTGGTGCTGGGAATCGAACTTGGGACCTCAGAGACTGCAGAGTGGTGCTCTACCAACTGAGCTAAATCCCAGCCCAATGTTCACATATACAACCTACTAATTTCACACTTTTATTTCCTATCTTTTCACCCCCTGCCACAATTTTTTTAGAAAAAATTCCCAAAAGTTGACTCACTTGATCAGTGGGTATGTTAGTGTCCTTTATGTACCTCTAATGAAATACTTGAGATGGGCTACTTATGAAGTAAAGAGAAATCTATTTTGGCTCACAGTTCTGGAGGCTGTGGGAGGGTGGGGAATAAAAGATTAACTTCTTCTGGATGCTCATGGAGAGACTCAAGGCTACTCATTTTCCCTCCTGTGTCAGTTTGTTAAAAACTTAAAACCCCTGAATAACATCAAATTAACTTCACTGGGGCCAAGTACTCACTACCCTTGAGTAGAAAAAGCCAGGGTGCCATCATGAGCAAGCCCTACTCCTGGAATTCCACCAAAGTAGTGGAAGGAGGTAGTTCTCCAATGGAAAACAAGGTGTTCAGTTAAAAGAAAGGGAAGTGAATGCTGGACAGTAAAGGGAGGGGAGAGAGAGAGAGAGAGGCAGAGAGAGTGAGTGAGAGAGTGAGAGAGAGGGAGCAGTCATTGCACTTTTGGTACTCAATGAGCTTTTAACCTCATATTACAGGCATATTGTTAAGTATTACCGCTTGTGTTTTATTTTTTAATCCTTATGATACCAAACATAAACACACATTCAAATACACAGAACATATGTAAATGTGATTTCTTTTTAGAAGATAAAAAAGCTAAAAGAATATTTTAAACAAATCTTTTGAGCAATATATGTAGTATAAAGTTGGAGGAATTTTTCAATTTGATTTTATATGACTATGTGCTCCCAAATTCACACGTTGAACCCTAATCTCCCATGATATTAAGAGGTGGTGCCTTTGGGAGATGAGAGAGCTCATTATTAATGGGATTAATGGCCTCATAAACAATTCCAGAGACTGTTCAGCCCCATCCATCATGTAGCCCAAAGTGAAAAAGAGCCATCTATGAACTAGGAAGCAGCCCTCTGCAGATACCCAATCTGCCAAAGCCTTGATATTGGACTTCCAGTACACAGAACTGTGAGAAATGAATTCCTATTGTTTAAAAGCCATGTAGTCTGTGGTATTTTGTTATAGCAGCTCCTATAGATTGACACATCATTATTTGTATTCACTTTACTCAGTTCTCAAGGTATTTTTTATTCCTTCACTTTATATTCCTATTTCTCAGTTCTTAGAGAATTCTTTCTTGTTGTTCACAGAACAATTTTATTCTTTATAGTTTACTTTAAAAATAACAGAGTTCTTCCCTATTGTACATATCTTCCTCATCTCAATGTCTGTGGTGAATGAAAACAAATTGGGAGACATGGTTGACAAACTTTTGCTTAGGTTATGAATTCATTGGTCTCAACAGACAAAATCTTAGTTTATTCATTTGAAGATTTTTCATTCATTCATTCTTTCATATATTCTCTTAAAAGTTTAAAACTTTTGCAAGCATCTACTATTAGAAATTTGGGGGTGTGAATGGAAGGATAAGGCCTCTGCCTTCACTGAGTTTGTGGTCTGGTTGGAGGAAGATGAAAGGGCAGGCCAACAGGTTCATGCCGGGTGGTGCAACTGTTGTTTGGAACATGTGCAAGATACTATGAGAGCAGATAGGTGAGCATATCAACTCATTGGAGGTGTATAGCAGGGAAGTGTCTTGAAGAGGTCAGCATCAAGATAAATCTTGAAGGTCACAAAAGTTATTCAGGTATGGAATAGAATAGAAAATTCCAGGAAGAAGTTTCATGGGGGGCAGGTGCCTAGGGGCATGGAGACCATGATGCACCCGGGGAATTGCACAAATTTCTGTTTTTGTTTTATTTAATTTATTTTATTAGCCTACATGGAGCTTAGTGTGTACCTGCCTCTGTTGTAAGTGTTTTATGTTTTAGTTCACTTTTACTCTGTGTTTCAACTGGTGGTGGGCAAACTAACAGTCTGCATGCCAAATCCAGCCTCTATTTCTTTAGATAAATATAGATTTATTGTAAAGTCATTCTCATTTACATATCATCAGTATCTACTTTGACATTATAACAGCAAAGGTAAGAAATCCCAATAGGATCATATGACCCACAAAGTCTAAGGTATTTATTATCTGTTCCTTTATAGAAAAAAAAAAAATGCCAGTTCCTAGAGAGGAACTTAGCCCATGTGGGAGACATGGAGCTAGAGGGAAGAAAGGGCAAGATGACTGAGGTTGCCAGTTTAAGAAAGATTGATTTACCAATGCAGTACAATATGGAGAAGGGTAGCTGCACCAAAGAACATACATCATGAACACTGGCCCATTGTTAGGCCAGGTCAGGGAGAGCAGAATCAGAATGATAAACAAGCTGTGATAATGGGACACAGACTGGCACATGCTCACAATGTTACTATGATGTAATCCCATGTAACTGTGATGTGATTGGACAATGGTCCTGGCAATTAGCCATTATTGTGTAAAAGCCTTAAGATCTCATCCATTAGCACAAAGGGCATGGAGTGAAACAGATGGGGGAGAGGACTGGAGAGTGCAGAGAGGACTGGGGAGGCATGGAGAAGCAACAGGGCACACAGAGGGTGGTGGCCACATTTGGTGGTGCCACAGAGAGTACCAAGAGAATCATCCTGGAATAAAGTATGCCAAACATGTCTTTGGCTCCTCAAGCATGTTTTGGTTTCATTGTGGGCCCCAAGCAACCAACTCTGGCTGAGGAGGAACTCCTGTACAATAATTGGCATAGTTGGGTTGAACAACTGACAAAGTTGGCAGGATGATCTGACATTTGGCACAGCAAGCAAAGTCCAGTGAGTGTCCCCTCTTTCCTGGAGTACCCCAGAGAAGGGAAATGGCCCTCCAGAAGTTTGTGGTATCCAGTGGCAACTGTCTTGCTGTGATAGTCTGTTCCAGATATTTGGAAACCTATCAATTCCCCCTCCATGTGCAGTCGATGCTTGGTCAGCTTTCTCCACACAGAAACATCTGCTGAGTACAATTTCACAGCTGAGTCTGAGAGCAGGTGATAGCCACTAAAATGGCACATCCAGGAGCACCAAGGATGCCTGGGTGAAGTGGTCTGGGCAGGGAAGCTGCTAGAGCAAACCCAGCAAGGCAGAGATGTGTGGAAGAAAACCTGGTTGGCCTTAAAGGCTGAGATGTTTGAGCTGTGGAAAGAGCTGAGCAGCCTGCAGACTGTGTGGCAAAAGGGTAAGCAGAGGCTGCTGAGAAGCAGCAGTGAGCTCACTTCATCTGGAGTCACAGTTCCAGGAGGACTGAGCCAGCAATGGGGAAAGAGCTCAAGTGGAGTTGCTGAGAAGATGCAGCGAGCTCAGGCTAAACTTAAAAGCACATCCTGGGCTCTGAGCCAGGCTGAGCCCAAGGCCATCAGGCTGGGCAAGAAACTGAGCAGCAGAGAGATCCAGCTGCAAAATACCCAGGAGCTGCTGCGGGAAGAGACCAGGGCAAAGGCAGCCTTAGAGTTCTATACTGGACCTTCATTGTTCCTGGGCCTGTATCATCATGTGATAGACTTGGCTACATCATTGGTGGTCAGGAAGTTGTCCACCTGGACACAGTTGGCCACTGTTTCCTTTTTTTATTGTATTGATGATGTTATATTAATCTCTGACTCTCGTATAGGTTTTGAGAAAGCAGAAGAAGACAAATGAGCCATGGGGCAGGCTCAAGCTTTGCAGGTAGTTGATCCTGAGAAGCCATTGAAGTTGCATGTAAGAGTGACCCCTGAGGGGTGGATAAGGCCTATGACAACCCGTGGGAAAATGGTGAGTGTGGATTGGGTTTTGGCCAATGCTATGGAAAGGAATAAAAAACAATACTCCCTAGTGAAGAAACAACTTGCTGCTGCATATGCAATCCTGCAGGCTAGTGAAGCCATTGTCTCTCAGGGTAAGGTGCAGGTAAAGACAGCATATCCTGCAACAGGAAGGGTATAGTCATGGGTATCTACTCCCAAGATGGGGGAGTCCCAATTGCCCACTTTAGCAAAGTGGAGAGCATACTTAGAACAATAGGCAAAGCTGACTGCTAGCCTGATTTCTCAGGAATTGCAACAGATGTTAGGCCCTACCATCTTTACTACATTTACTGACCCCCTAGCTGCTATACTGGAGATGTCTAGCCTGTATGTGAGGAGAAGTACACAGGAGATGCCTAGCCTGTATGTGAGGAGAAGTACACAGGAGATGCCTAGCCTGTATGTGAGGAGAAGTACACAGGAGATGCCTAGCCTGTATGTGAGGAGAAGTACACAGGAGATGCCTAGCCTGTATGTGAGGAGAAGTACACAGGAGATGCCTAGCCTGTATGTGAGGAGAAGTACACAGGAGATGCTTAGCCTGTATCTGAGGAGAAGTCTGCTGGGGCTTAGTACACAGGTGGCTCCAGTCTGGGTAACCCCAGCCAGTGGACAACAGTAGCTGTCTGGTTGGACAAAGATGAAATCTAGTTAGGTGCTGGCCTAACACAGAGCAGCCAATGGACAGATCTGCATATGGAGTGGACGGTAATCATAAATGAACCAGAGTCCTTACTTGTCAGTATAGAGAGTTGGACAATGTACCATGGGCTAACTCTATGTCTGCTTCAGTGCATGGGCCCAAGTGATGCTAAGTCATATGACAAAGGACTAGTAGACCATTGGCCCATGTGGGGCTAAGCCAGGTGGCAAAAGAGTTGCAAGTGCATAAAAATTGGTTAGTAGGCTATCAGCCTATGTGGGCCAAAGCGCCTGGTGAGTCCTGGCAATGATGAGGCTGATGCCCTCACTTGGACTCATAGCATACAGGTGCCCCAGATAGATATAACTGTGTGGCTCCATCACTGGTTGGTGCATCTTAGCCCATGGACCATGCTACACATGACTTAATATTGGGGTCTAGAGGTTACCTCTACAAAAGCAACACAGGCACTCAGCCTGTGTCCTGCCTATGCTGTAGCCTATCCAAAGTGCTATGGCATGCAGCCAAAACAAAGTCTCATATAAGGAGGTGACACACCCTTCAGCATTGACAAGTTCATTTCATAGGTTGGTTGCCATTGGACAAAAAAAGGGCTTGCGCCCTATCAGTTGACTACGTTATTGTTTGCTTACCCTCTACAGAAGGCCACACAAAGGTGACCATATGAATGCCCCTGGTATAAAGAGGTATATCCAGGGGGTAGCCCTTGGAGTTGTGTCCCATCTAGAACTCAGCAGTTTAAGGGGTGGAATGTTAGGCCAGGTCAGGGTGACCAGAACCTGAATGTAAATAGGCTGAGATAATGGGACACAGGCTGATGCATACATACAATATTGCTATGACATTATCCCATGTAATTGTGATGTGGTTGGACAATGGTCTTGGCAATTAGCCATTATTGTGTAAAAACCTTAAGAACCCTCTCTCCCAGCACTGGGTCCATGGAGAGTACTGGAAAGTGGGGAGACAACCAAAGAGTGCAGAAGGGACTGGTGGGTATGGAGAGGCAGTGGGACACCCAGAGAATGGTAGCTGTGGGTGGCAGTGATGTGGAAAGTATGGAAAGGAACACCCTGGAGTAAAGCATGTCAAACCTGTCTTTGGCTCCTTGAGCATGTTTTGGTTTTTCTGTGGGCCCTAACTCTGGCAGAGGGAGAGTTTGGATTCAACAATTGGTATAGTATTGTCAACACCCACAAAGATGGCTCGGGGAGAGCTGAGAATGTTTTCATCAGACAACAGCAATACCTCTTGTTCTACACAGTTCTCCGTGATGTGGGAAACCTCACAAATACTACCTATACCTGAGGTTTCTGTTGCCTTCTGAGCTGAAGCAAAACAGTTTCTGGATTCACAATCCAATTTTACATTAAATAAAATGATGCTTGGGCTGTAAATAAGAGTCATCTTAGCATAAAGGCACATCTGAGCTATGTTTTCTGCATTAATGATGTTTACTGTCTCAGACATAGATCCTACTACCACTGACTAATCCCTTGACTTAGGGGAAATTGTTTAGGCTGAGCCCCAGTTTCTTCATCTGACTTCAAAATAATCTTTTGAGTATTCAATGAGATAATAAGGGATAATAATCCTTAGTATAGAGATAAGTATGCAGTGGGAGCTCAATAAATTGTGTTTATTAATAGAGAAACTACAAAACTTCAGAGACCTCTCTTTATCTCTATAAAGCTCTTTTCTTGCAACCCTATCCATTTTTATTGAAGAAAAGCTTATTGTTGGAAGTCAACAAACCTTATGAACCCAAAAGCTCCCTGAAGTAAACAGTTTGAAGATTGAAGTCACAATAAAAGTGGAAATAATTAACATTTATTAAATTTATTTTCAAAATTAACCCAGGCAGAAGGCAGAAATTATCTTTTGGAGACAAGATCTAATTTCAGTGAAGTCTGGAAATATAATCAGAGGAAACTGATTTTTTTTTTCAATTCTCCTGATGGAATACAAATGGTGAAGAATAGGAGTGCATAGATGATCCTGAGGATGAGAGAGAGAAGAAATAGAATAAAGTGCCATGAAGTGCTCTCCTTAGCCACTCACCTAGATTCCCCCTCCCCCATCCTATCCTCCTTCACATGTAGCAATCTGGGAAACTCTTGGGAAAGTATTTGCCTTTGCATTGCCATCTGCTTCTTGAGACTCCCAAGAGAATCTTAGTTTATACCTCCCATAGGCATGGTCCCTGAGTGGCCATATCATGTCCTATTCCCCTGAGAAACAGGACCCCAAGGGCTGAGTCCTTGAATCTTGAACTGCAGTCTTGTGCTCTTTCTCTCTCTAACAGTATCAGATAAGACCTCTTACCACACGGTGAAGGATCAGCAGACACTGGAGGTGTTCCCAGGTCTCTGGGTTGAAGTTCACACAGAGGTTCTTGTAGTGGATCCTTGGGACAAATTGCCTGCACCTGCTCATTATAAATTTGGATGGACTATATTAAAGCTTGCAGTATGTCTCCAGGTGACTTTGCGAGCTTATTTGAGGGTGTCATTGTTCATTCCTCTTTCTGTGACAACTGAGGAAGAAAGGACAATGGGGCTCCTGAATGATCATAGAGTCTTATCAACCTCTTTCATCACTTTCTCTGTAAAATTTTTCATGATGCACATGGACTAAACTGGCATATTCTCGAATCTAATCTGTACCCTTTTAACAGATTCAGGAGGTTACAAAATCAGATGTGGATTAGAATCCAGTGTGAATTGGAGAGCTTGGTAGAGAACTCAATCTGCGCATGAATTCTAATCCACACCTGACTTTGTAACCCTCTATAACTGTTGGAAAGTGTGTGGATTAGATTCAAGAATACCCAGTAATTACCACATAAGAAGTACAAAGTCAAGAGGATGACTGACTTCTGACAAGGAATGGCATCTACCCCCTGGAAAATAGGCAGTGCAAAGAATGTATTCATAATCATTTAAATGAGCAACTTATACAATCCATCCGCATATGTTTCTTCTTGTTGTTAGATGCTGTCAAGTCGTTGGTGTCTGACTCATAGCGACCCTATGTACAACAGGTGAAACAGTATTGTTACTACTTCTCTGCTATTTATAGGGTTTTCAATGGCTGGTTGTTTTTCTTGGAGTGGGGGTCAGGAGGGAATGGGTCACCAGGTGCTTCTCCCAAGTCTACAGCACCTGGTGTTCCCAGTCAGTCTCCCATCCAGTAACCAGGCCCAACCCTGCTTAGCTTCTGAGATCTGATGAGATCACATGCCACAGTGGTACAGCTGCAGGCCTGCATATGCTTACATAGATAGCCTCTTCCTGTGTCTCACCTGTACAGTTTTGCCAGCATTAGGAATCTGGCAGTAGAATATTTGTCAGCAATATTCTTATAAATTTTGAGTGAAATTGCCATGTTAATATTTGTTTAAGATTTACAATCACTCTTTTATCTGTTATGGTGATAAAATTGAACACTTTTGGCTCATGAATTATGTCAGCCAGCATTATCAGAATGGGGTACAGTGGATTCCTATCTTGAAGAAAAAGACACAATTATTTACAAGGATTTAATCGATGATTATTCTCTGTATAAGAATAACTTTTAAACCACAAGACCATCAAAAACATTTTAGGGCCTTTTGGATTATATCGTAAAAGCTTTTGCTATCATCTCTGATTAGCATGTATATTGAAATTTATAAATAAATATAAATTCATAGGTATTTCCTCTATTGATCCATATGTTTGAACTCAAGCATGTTTCTTGAAACCTGAAAAGTATGCAATCAGCAAAAGTATTTATATTAATACATGGAATCAGTAGATCACAGACATGTGAATACTGAAATTTTCTGTTGACTGCTGGTGACATTTCCCCTTTTATCTTAACTTTGGTGAACAAAGACTTTACCAAAACTTTTACATTTTATGATATGAAAGTAACAAGTGGAATTTATTTTTCTGTAACTGAACTCTATTTCTGTTTTAGTCCTCTTTCTGTTATAGTGACAATAATAACAGTAATAACTAGTGATACTAATCTCTCCAATGTGAGGCCTCACTGTGTTCTCTCAGGGCTGAGTCTAGTGGGAGGCTCCGAAGTGCCCAGGTGAGAAGCAAGCCAGAGGTCCTGGCATCACTGGACCCACTGGAGTTCCTTGGGTTTTTGTCTATGCTGGTGATGGGTTTTCAATCTTTTGGTTCCAGGTTCGAGGCTGAGGGTTCCTGTGGCTTTCTTGCCATGTGGAGGCTGAATGCTCTGAGGCAGCCCTTCTGCCTGCACTTATTTGAAGCATCACCCAGAATGTTTTAGAAATGAAAATTCTAGAGCCTCCTCAGCAATACCCTCAGTCAGGAACTCTGACTAAAACACCGTCTGAAGACTGCAAATTCTCCAGAGTTCCACTGCAAAGTGGGTTCTGCCCAGGAGGGATGAGACCAGACACTCTTTCCTGCCCTGGAGGGAGGAGGGGTTGGAGGGTTGTAAGAATGTTATTGTAGTTCCTCTTTATGTTTGTTGGCTTTCTGTTAAAGTACAAACATACATGCAATAATCAATGGAAAGAGGAGGAAGATTTATTTGGGTACACGGCTTCAGAGGTTTCAGTCCAGGCTCAGCCGGCCCTATTGCCTTGTGCCTACAGTGAGGAAGCACATCATGGAGGGGAACATGTGACAGAGAAGCTGTTCATCTCAGGGCGTCCAAGAAGCAAAGAGAGGAAGAAGGGGTTAGGGACACAGCATCCCCTTCAGGTGTACACCCCACTAACCTAAATCCTTTTACTGAGCCCGCCTCTTAAAGCTTCCAACACCTCCCAATAATGCCACTATCTGGAGACCAAGCCTTTAACACAGAGCCTTTGGGGGACACTCCAGATCCAAGTTGCAGCACTCATTCTTCTCTTCTTCATCTTTTATATTTTAAAATAGACTTGATATTTTTAGAGCAATTACAGTTTTACAGAAAAACTGAGCAGATATTACAGCATTTCCATCTTCTCCCACTATTATTCTGGCTTGTAGTTGTTGTTGTTTGGTGCCATTGAGTCAGTATCCGACTCATAGAGACCCTACATACAACAGGGGAAACACTATTGTCAGTGCTTCTCTGCTGTTCTTAGGGTTTTCAAATGGCGGATGGATTTTTGGGAGTGGGTTGCCAAGTCCGTCTCCCAAGACCACAGCACCTGGTGTTCCCAGGTGGTCTCCCATCCAAGTACTAATAATGTACTTGGATTAAGCAGGCCCTGTACTAAGGCCCTGTACTTGGATTAAGCAGGCCCTGTACTAAGCAGGCCTGACCCTGCTTAGCTTCTGAGATCTGATGGGATCAGATGCCACAGGGCTACGGCTGCAGGCTATATTATTGTGCCTTAGTGTGGTGTATTTGTCAGAATTAATGAACTGATACTGACAAATTATTATTAACAAAGCCCACAATTCACATTACAGTTCACTCTTTCTGTGGTGCAGGTCTACACATTTTGGAAAATGCATAAGGTCAAGTGTCCACCAACACAGTATCATACGGAACACAGGGCTTAAGTTAATTAAAATCTGATTAATTAAAACACAAGATTTTCAGAGGGAAAAATCAACTGTCTTTGGTCAGCATTAAATAGTTAAAGATAGAAAGTATAATTCAGGAAATAAGATTATGATAGGGAATATTTTATTCTCCAAAGAGACAATATGAAAATACAGTGCATTTTAAAAGTTTAAATTCACCAATTAAAAGTAGGCTGGAAGCAAATCACATTTATTCAACTGATTTTATTTGACCAAAAATTATGGAAAATGATAAACTTAGATTCTACAAAAGCAAGCATTTTAATGCTAATTATTATATTATTTATAAGAATTTCCATATTAAAAAATGTGGCTTTACCACGCTAGTTCATATTTATTAACTCACACTAAGTGTTCGTTGAAATACCTATGACTTCCTGGCAACTCTCTGCATGTCCTTCAGAGCACTGAGCCCCCTGCCTCCTTACCAGAAAGACACACATGCACATTCTGGTGACACTAAGAGCATCCCCAATTGCTTCTATAGATGGTAAATGATCAACAGGAAATTATCAAGTGGATTCTGAGTTTTCTGTTATCATTAGGTGCTGTCAAGTCAGGTCTGACTCATAGGGACCCTGTGTACAACAGAACAAAACACTCTCTGACCCTGTGGCATTTCCAACACTATAATCAGTGCTTCTCTGCTATTCATAGGGTTTTCAGTGACTGATTGTTTTGGGAGTGGGCTGCCAGGTCCTTCTCCCTGGTCTGCAGCACGTGGTGTTCTCAGACACTGTCTCTTCCAAGGACTAACCAGGACAACCCTGCTTAGCTTCTGCGATCAGGCGGGATCAAATACCAGGGTGCTATGGCTGCAGACTCGATTTTTCTGGCCACTTTAAATCACTTGGTGTGGGAGGAAGAAGAAACAAAGTATCAGGGGGCCCTCTGCTGGTGAACTCACATGAGAAATTGAAAACAAGATTTCAGAAGGATATTGTTTTTATTGCTATTTACTAAATCAAAATTCTGGATTTTCTCACTTAATCAGGTCAAGATTATTTTGAATCTTGGTATCATTTTACCATATTCATTTTCAGTTTTACTACTTAGTCCTTATATAGTTTTTTGTTTGTTTGTTTGTTTGTTAAATAATAACAAGTCTATCTGTTATAAACAGATGCCCTGGGTGGCATATTTGGGTAGATAGGGGAAAAGGAAGCTTTTCCCATTTCACCTCAGATCATGTATCTGGCTTTGTAGATCAGGAAAGTCCTGATCCCTACTCAATACCGATCTGCAAGACTCAAAGGGGAGAGGCATATGCACAGATATTAAGACTCAGGGAAAGACTTCTGTTAGTAACAACAAAAAGTCTGATTTTAAGTAATTTATTGCTTGGTCTGTATTTTCTCATTTATAATAACAGAACTAGAGGGGCTAGAACATCTTTTGATTTTCAAATGCTAGAAATTTCCTTCCTTCCTTCCTTCCTTCCTTCCTTCCTTCCTTC
>VMDO01035492.1:0-16030 GCA_007922755.1 Pedetes capensis | reverse complement strand
AATGAATATGCTCTCTGCCAACTTCTCAGACCTGAATTCCACTCTGATTTATTGTTCTCTGGCTTCTGAGAGCTAATCAGTCTTTGCTGAGATTGTCTAAATCCCCTCTTACTTATTCATTACCTCAACAATTAGTTCTAGTTGCTAACATATATAAAGGCAAATGACAGCTCTAAGTCAGCAAATGAATATCTAACTCTCTGCCTCATTGAGGCTGGGTGATTCACTTCAGTGACTACTGTCACTTTTTATCCAAGTTGGAGTAAAAGAGAGAGGCACAAAGGATAGCAGTAACTGAGTTTTAGAATTCATTGTCTGAAAACCCCAAATTAGATATGTTGCCCTTTTATTTCAATGACATTAACATTTCAAAAATTTTAGTCTTGCACATTCTTGTTAAGAATAATATTTAAATTATGTTTTGGTTATTAATGTGAATGTATTGTACTTTTCCTCTACATGTTGTAATTATTTATGGCTAGTATGTAGGTAAGGCTTCAAATGTTTATACAGAATTCTCTTATCAACAGTAAGTTTTTATGTTAATTCTTTTAGATTTCCTCAATAGATGATCACAATTGATGTCCAAGGGACATGGACTATATGCAGCAAGTAACAAGAGATGATATTGCACAACATGTTGAGTCGATAGCCACTGTGTTTTAATATGTGACTGTGTTCTCCTGGCCACAGTTGACTGAAAGATGTATAGAGACAAGACAGAGGCTGACACAGTCACTCTCTTTTGTAGGAATTTAGAATAAGAATGGAAAAAAACAAAATATCCTCTCCAAGTGCATATAACTATAATATATAAACTAAAGAGCTTTATAATAGTTATATGAAAATAATATTGCATATAGTGTATTTCCCCCACATATCTGTTAGTTTGTCATACTGTGTTTGGGAGATTGGTAGATAAATGAGGAAAAGGAAGACCCTCAACTAAATGGATTGATACAGTGGTTGCAACAATGGGATTAAACAGAAAAAGGATTGCGTACCTAACACAGAATTGGGGAATGTTTTGTTCTGTTGTACATAAGATTGTTATGAGTTGTACCCAACTGGATGGCACCTAACAACATAGTATATTAGGCAGACTCTCAGAGAGAAGAAAGGACAGATTGAGAGCATTGGTTGTTTTATAGGTTCATCCTATAATGACCACATTCCTGCTCTTGAGTTTCAGGAGACAGTTCTACATATCCTTTTAACATATTCCTCTCTTTTACTAAAACTAGGTTAATTTTATTTCTGTCACCTGTGACCAAAATAACCCAAGATAATATGTCTTACCATCATGGTAGCATCTTTGTTGTTGTTGTTAGGTGCCATCGAGTAGGTATCCAACTCATAGCAACCCTTATAGGGTTTTCAATGGCTGAGTGCTTTGGGATTGCCTTGGGAGTGGATTTCCAGGCCCTTCTCCCATTTTTTGTGGTGCTGGGAATTTAACTCGGGGCCTCAGAGACTGCAGCGCAGTGCTCTACTCACTGAGCTAAATCCCAGCCTGGTAGCATCTTTAGCAAGCTCTAATTATTTACTTCCCCATAGAAATTATTAAAGGAAGTAAGTATAACTTATTTTTTTCCATATCCTTAGCACCAAGTCAGCACTCAATAACAATCTACAAAGCAGTAAAAAAGAAAACCTTATCCAGGTGGGAGGAACAGCATGATGAAGCCTATTATAATAGCATTCTTTCTGATGTGGAAATGTTTCTTCCTGAACTATTATTTTTTTAAAATAACCTACAAGAGCTTTTCACACACTGTATTCAGTCTTGACCCACTGCCTTAAGGTGGGAATAAATGTTCAGCACAAAATGGTTGCACAGTAGTTATGTATAGAAAATACTGTTTTACAGTGTTGGCAATGTTCTTTACTGTAGTAATTCTCAGAACCTTTACTATGATGTAGGTACACTACAATGTTCAAGATGGTAATATAAATAGGGTTTCCTGAACTCTTATGTGATCCTTTTTTTTTACCACAAAACTTCACAAAACTCAACAACAACCCCCCTTAAAAACAATTTTTAAAAGGGTTCAAGGACTTGAATAGACATTTCTCCAAAGAACATATACACAAGGCCAATAAACACATGAAGAAAATGCTTAGCATCACTAATCATTGTTGTTGTTAGGTGCCATCAAGTCGGTATCCAACTCATAGCGACCCTCATAGGGTTTTCAATGGCTGACTGTTTCAGGATTGCCTTGGGAGTGGGTTGCCACATCCTTCTCTCATTTTTGCAGTGCTGGGAATTGAACTCAGGACCTCAGAGACTGCAGCGCAGCGCTCTACCAACTGAGCTAAATCCCAGCCCTCACTAATCATTAGAGAAATGGAAATCAGAACCACAAGGAAACACTACTATATACACATTAGGATGGTTGCTATAAAACAAGTAAATAACTAAAGTTGGTGAGAATGTGGAAAAATTATAACTTTTGTGTACTGTTGATAGGAATGCAAAATGGTGCAGATACTGTGGAAAACAATATGGTGGCTATTCAAGAAATTAAACATAGAATGTTAAATTCCACATTGAGATATATATCCAAAGTATTTTAAAGCAAGGTTTTGAAGAAATTATTTGTGCTCCCACATTCATAGTAGCATAATTCACAATAGCCAAGCGACAGAAACAACTCAAGTATTTATCCACGGATAAAGAAATGGTGGTATGTAGATACCATGGGAAAAAATTCAGCCTTAAAGAAGAAGAAAATTCTCACACATTTCACAAGATGGATGAACCTTGAGGAAATTATGTTAAGTCAAAGATGACAGACACAAAAAGAAAAATACTATATGATTCAACTTATATGAGATATCTGTTGTTGATGTTAGGTGCCATCATGTCAGGTCTTACTCATAGCCACCCTATGTATAACAGAATGAAACAATCTCCAATTCTGTGCCAGGCACTCGAACTTTTTTTCATTTTAAGCCCATTGTTTCAGACATGGTGTTGATCCATCTAGTTGAGGATCTTCCTTTTCTTTCACTGACCTGCCACTCTCCCAAACATGATGTCATTCTCCAGGGATAAGTCCTTCCTGACTACTTGTCCATAATATGTAAGATGCAGTCTAGCCACCCTTGCCTCCAAGGAGCACTCTGGTTGCTCTTCTAGGATGGATCTGTTGGTTCTTTTGGCAGTCCATGGTATATTCAGTATTTGGCTCCAGCACCATAATTCAAAAAAAAAATCAATTCTTTTCTTGTCTCCCTTACTCAACATCTGGATTTCATAACCATATAATGCAACTAAAAATACTTTGGCATGAGTCAGGCACACCTTCATCTTCAATATGATATCTTTACTCTTCAACACTTTAAAGAGAACTTTTGCAACAGTGTTTCCCAATGAAATGTGTCTTTTGATTTCTTGACTGCTGCTTCCATAGGTGTTGATTGTGGAACTTAGTAAAGCATAATCTTGGAAAACCTCAATCTTTTCTCCATTTATCATGAAGTTGTTTGTTGACCTAGTTGTAAGGACTTTTGTTTACTTGACGTTGAGGCACAATCCATACTGAAGGCTGTGTTCTTTGATCTTCATCAGTAAATGGTTCCAGTCCTCTAACTTTCACCAAGCAAAGTTGTGTCATATGCATAACACAAGTTGAGTCTTCCTCCAAACCTGATGCCACATTCTTATTCATAACGTCCAGTTTCTCAGATTATTTCCTCAGCATAGAGATTGAAGAGGTACTGTGAAAGGATATATTCCTGATGTACACCTTTCCTAAATGTAAACCAACCAGTGTTTCCATGTTCTGTTTGAACAACTGCCTCCTGGTCCATGTGTAGTTTCCTCGTGAATAAAATTAGGTTCACTGGTATTCCCATTCTTTGCAAGTTGATCGAGAATTTCTTGTGATCCACATACTCAAATGACTGCATATTCAATAAAACATAGAGATCTTCCTGGTATTCTCTGATTTCAGCCAGTATCCATCTGACATCAGCAGTGATGAATCCAGCTTGATTTTCTGGCAGTTCCCTGTCAATATACTGCTGCAGTTGCTTTTGAGTGATCTTTAGCAAAACTTTGCTTGCATGTGGTATTAATGATATCACTTGATAATGTCCATATTCAGTTGAATCCACTTTCTTGGAAAAAAGCACAAATATGGACTTCTTCCAATAAGTTGGCCAGGCAGCTATTTTCCAAACCTTTTGGCATAAACAAGTGAGAACCTCCAGTGCTGCATCTGTTAGTTGAAACATCTATATTGGTTTTCTATCAATTCTTGGAGCCTTGTGTTTTACTAATTCCTTCCAGACAGCATCCATTTCATTCTTCGGTACCATTGGTTCCTGATTATATGCAACCTCTTAAAATGGTTGGTTATCCACCAATTCTTTTTGTTATAATGACTCTGTATATTCCTTCCATCACTTTTGATGGTTCTTGCATCATTTAACATTTTTCCCTATAGAATCCTTCATTATTGGCACTTGAGGCTTGTATGTTTTTTCAATTCCTTAAGCTTGAGGAAAACAGAGTGTGTTCTTTCCTTTTGGTTTTCTATCTTCAGCTCTTTGCACGTCATTATAATATTTGAATTTTTTCTTCTCGAGCTACCCCTTGAAATCTTTGGTTTCAATCATTAATTCATCATGTCTCCGTTTTACTTTCATTGCTGGACATTCAAGGACAAGTTGCAGAGTTGACATGAAATTTGGTCTTTTCTTTTTTTCCTGTCTTTTTAATAATCATGTTTTCCCCATGAATGATGTCTTTGATGACATGCCACAACTTGTATGGTCTTTGATTGTTAGTGTCTAGCACATCAATCCTGTTCTTGAGGTTGTCTCTAAACTCAGGTGGGATACACTCAAGATCATAACTTGGCTTTCATACACTTGTTCTAATTTTCTTTCTTTTCTTTCTTTTTTTTTTTTTGTGGTACTAGGGGTTGAACCCAGGGCCTCACGCTTGCATGCTGTGCGAGTGCTGGACCACTGAGCTGCACCCCCAGCCCTTTTTCTTTACTTTTTGAGACAGGGTCTCACTAAGTTATGCAGACTACCTCTGGTCTCAAACTTACGATCCTCCTGGCTCTGCCTCCCAAGCCGCTGGGATTACAGGTGTGCGCCACCATGCCCAGCTGTTGTTCTAATTTTCTTCAGTTTCACTTTGAACCTTCCTATGAGCAGTTGATGGTTTTATCCACAATCAGCACCTGGTCTTGTTCTGAATTTTGATATTGAGTTTTTCCATCATCTCTTTCCACAAATGTAGTCAAGTTGGTTCCTGTATGTTCCATGTGGTGATTTCCATGTGTGTAGTCATCAGTTATATTGATGAAAAAATGTATTTTCAGCCAGGTGCAGTGGCATACGCCTGTAATCCCAGTGGCTTGGGAGGCGGAGGCAGGAGAATTGCAAGTTCAAGACCAGAGGTAGTCTGCATAACTTAGTGAGACCCTGTCTCAATAAGTAAAAAAATGGGCTGGAGGCATGGCTCAGTGGTCCAGCACTTACAAAGCATGCAGGTGAGAGGCCCTTGGTTCAACCCCAGTACCGAAAAAAAAAAAAAAGTATTTTCAGTGTAAAGATAATTGGTCTGACAAAATTCTATCAGACAATCTCTACCATCATTTCTGTCACCAAGGCCATATTTTCTAACTACCAAGCCTTTTTCTTTCTTTCCAAATTTTCCATTCCATTCACCAGTAATTACCACTATATCCTCCTGATTACATGTTGGATCCATTTCAGACTAAAGAACCTGGTAAAAATCTTCCACTTTCTTTTATTTTTGGCCTTAGTGGTGTGTGCATAAGTTTGAATAATAATCATATTAACTGGCTTTCCTTGTCTGCACGTGGATATTATTCTACCATTGACAGCATTGTACTTCAGAACAGATCTTTCTTTTTTTTTTTTCTTTGTGATACTGGGGGTTGAACCCAGGGCTTCACACTTGCATGCTTTGCAAGTGCTGGACCACTGAGCTGCACTCCCAGGCCATATTTTTTTTTTTGAGACAGGGTCTCGCTAAGTTATGTAGACTGCCTCTGGTCTCGAACTTGTGATCTTCCTGCCTCTGCCTCCCGAGCCATTGGGATTACGGGCATGTGCCACTGTGCCAGAATTAAGACTAATTTTAAGATATCTTTTTTGATGATGAATGCAACCCTATTTCTCTTTAAGTTGTCATTCCTGGTATAGTAGACCATGTGATTATCTGATTCAAAATGGCCAACACCAGTGCATTTTAGCTCACTTATGCCTAGAATGTCTATGTTTATGCACTCCATTTCCCTTTTGACAATTTCTAATTTTCCTAGACTCATCCTAGGTACATTCTGTGTTCTAAATATTAATGGATGTTTACAGTTATTCTTCCTTATCTTGAATCATTCCACAACCACAAATGGAAGTCCCTGGGGCTTTACTCCATTCCCATCATTAAATTATACTCTGCTTTGAGGAGCCTACTCTTCCTTGGTCATCTTTCGAGTGCCTTCCAACCTGGGTGGCTCATTTTCGGGCACTATATCTGACAGTGTTTATCTTCTATTCATAGGGTTTTCAGTGGCTAATTTTGGGGGGAGTGGGATACTGGGTCCTTCTCCCTAGTCTGTTTTCATCTGGAACTTCAGCTGAAACCTGTCCACCATGGGTGACTCTGCTGGTATTTGTAATACCAATAGCATAACATTCAGCATCACAGCAACATTCAAGCCCCCAAAGTATGGCCAAATGACAGACATGTGAGGGATATGAGATACCTTGTTGTTGTTGTTAGATGTTGTTGAGTTGAGTCCGACTCATAGCAACCCTCATAGGGTTTTCAATGGCTGACTGTTTCGGGATTGCCTTGGGAGTGGGTTGCCACATCCTTCTCCCATTTTACGGTGCTGGGAATCGAACTTGGTACCTCAGAGACTGCAGCATAGCACTCTACCAACTGAGCTAAAGTCCAGCCCCTTATGAGATACCTAGAGTAGTCAAATTCATAGGCAGAGAATCACATGGTGATAGTCAGTGGCTGAGGGTAGAGAGAAATGGGGACTTGTTTAATGGATACAGAATTTCTGTTTTGCAAGATGAGAAGTGTTCTGAGATTGGGTACACAACAACATGAATATACTTAACAATACTGAACTATATACTTAAAATGGTTACAGTAGTAAATTTTGTATATATTTTACCAAAATTAATATCTGAACATCTTTTAAACTTCACAGAAATTTATCCTCAGTAGAAGTACTTACAAAAACAGTGTTAAGATAATTCCATGGAGTCTTCCTTCTCAGAAACAGCCACTCTTTCATAAAGATACAGTGATCATTTACTTTCCTTTTTTATGCAATTTTCAGCATAGTAAATGGTAGGATAATCAGTGTAACAGTACCTACTTTGTGACCTCTTAAATGTTGGCAAAAAAATCACACAGTTGAATTTTGTTTCCTGATAGATGACTTTTAGCATGGTATTATGCTGTTCTCCTCTGTTTTCTATTTTAAATAAATGGTTCCAGAGAATAATGACATGGAAAGCCGGCTCACGGGTGATAAACAGCAATCTTGCCCTACCTATTTCCTCAATTTAGTATCCTCAACACATGGTGCATAGTCTCAAGGAGATCTCTTAAGACAAATTTATACTTCTAAGAATCTAGCAATAGTGGATGAGGTGCTAGCTTCCGAGGTTTATAGAGATTTGTCTAATCTGATTAAAATCCTCTCACTTTCCCAAGTTTCTCTTTCACTTCTGATCATGTAGTCAAAAAGACAAGAAAAACTCAGTTGTAATCCTGCTGTTTCTGCTTGCCAGCTTCCATCCCATTACATAGTTTCTCAGTGCCTCTTGTCCTCTCTGAAGCATGGGGCCACTATCATAATATCCTCCTTGCAACCACCCTGAAGAGTAATGAATAGAAATGAGATATAAATATAAAATGCTGTATAAATCTTTTAGCACCAGAGACTTAGGATATTTAAATACACAAAGGACAAACTAATAAGACTATCAATCCTGTCTCCAATGATTAGACATTTAGAAAGTGGATTCCCATCCATACCTGATTCTTAAAGCCTCAGTTTAAGAAACAATAATCTGATTTCAATCATTGTAGAGAAGTGTGAACTTTTGCCTTTCCTCTAGGCTAATTTAATGAATTTTCCTGTATGTGCTAAGACCATGTCAGATGAGGTTACATTTTATCTGCAGTATAGTTAAACTCACTATGATCAGTTTTCTTAATTCAGAGAATATCCAGTTCCATACTTCTCTGCTAGCATCTGGCTACACTGGAGACATCAAAATGAGTGAATATTGATGATGAGGTTGTTTGCATATTTTGTTAGCTTTCATACTTAAAGAAACACAATTCAAATATATATTAAAAAACAAGGCTGGTGATTTAAAAACCTTAATGGAGTGCTTTTTACAATTTTGTTAAATTTTAATATTGAACTACTTGGTCTTCCTTAAAGACCCCATATTTAAAGTTATATTTGTCTGGGGTTTCTGAATAGCATAAGTTTGACTGTGTTTGAAGTAGTGAGTAACATTCAACTCTGCCCAAGTCCATTTATGTAGTTAAAAAAAATCTGTAAGCCTATACCTACCAAAATGTTACTTATAAATAAGAAATTCATGTTAAAGTCATACAGCATGTGTGACTAATTTAAGGACGTTTGCATGGAACTTTCTGGCATAAAATTATAAAAAAGAAAACCATTTAACAAATCATGAAACCAAACATACCCTGCATAATCTATGAGAAAAAGACATATTGGTCTCCTCAACTACATCATTACCATGCTGATGGATTGTACTGGTAATCTGTCTTCAAATGTCTGGCACTATTTTTAAGGAAATAAGAAAAAGGGAATGTAGATCTCTGCAAGTCTAGTCCCAGTAGCAAAATTGGTGGTATTCCACTCCAAATGCATCTTCCTCTCAATCTCCCATTCTTATGCTAGTCTGAATTCCTAGAGAGAATGCTTCAGCAATTTAGGGAGATTCGACAACAATAGAAGTACTTTCTCTTCATGTTCCTTTATGGTCCTGAGAAGCAATGTCTTTATAGCTTTCTTAGGTGTGAAAGAAACAATAATGTAGACTAGCCTTTTCTTTTTTTTAGTATAAATCAAAATTGAGCTAACAAAACTCTTTCCAGAAGGAGTAAAATATCCCTGGCTTCTATTTTGCTTTCTCTCCCACTTTTTCAAATTTTCCTTTCCCCTAGAACTAGCTTAACCAACAGGACATATGGGTAAAAATACATAATATACATAGAACATGAAGAAAGGACATCAGAGAAGCCATTGTTTTAAAGATCAGCAATTTTTCCAAGACCATATTGAGCAATCTTCTCAATTGAGTCAAATCTGTGTGTGCATATACTCATGAGGAGACCCAGTAAAAGTGACAGAAAAATTAAAAACAAAAGCATTGTAAGTCTTCAATTTTTCTACCAGAAAGACAGCAAGATAGTTTCCTTGAAAATCAAACCAGGCCATTCTGCATGAAATATATCTTGTTATCCTTTCGTCTTTTCAGCATTACCACCCAGGTAGATAAAACCACTTAATCCCCAGTGATTCATCAATGACTTCTCTTCTAAACAACAAGGTTTTTAAAAGCAGAGTTTATTAAAATACCAGTTACTTCTTTATAGAGATGCATTAGACCAGGGAACAACATTAGATAAGAATTGACCTCAAGATCTGACAGAAGAATTTCAGTGATCACTATAAAAATATTTTCAGTTCCTTGGTGATAAAAAAAATAGTTGTATTTGTAAATTATCACTGCCATTTCTGGTTAAGATGCTCTTGTCTGTAGTGATTCTCCATTTGAAAGTGTTCAATGGAAATGTTTAGACACACACATTAGCATGAAACCTTTCTTCTGAGCCCATAATATGTTATATAGACTTTTCAGGGCATCTCAAAGGCAAAAATTCTTTTAAAAAGGCAAAAATCAACCTTGAAAACCCCTATTTAAGATTATCAAGAGTTACTTCCTTCTCTTCTAAACTGATTAAAACTTTGGAGTTCCAGCTCTAGCAGGAGGCTTATCATGTTCCATTCACCAAGAACTAGTCCTCTATAATTATGGCTTTAAAATGTTTTCTAGCCTTCACATACTTGTCTATAAAAAGAATAGTTTGAGGAATCATAATAAGGTATCATTCAAAAAAAAAGCCCTCTACCTTCTGAAATTCAAGTCTTTGTGGCTTCTCACAGAAATCTGGCTCATTCACACAACATTTTGTGGTCAGGAGAGAATCAATTTTTTAGTGACCTGAGCATAGGGATGCTCTCCTTTGGAGTCTGGCAGAATGCCAGAACCACAAGTAATCCCAAGAGAAAGGCTGTATTTGATGCATTTATCATAGGAGTTGGATAATGTGTGAGAGCCCGGATGCCAGGAGTTTTGTTTTGTTTTTAATTTCATCATGCTTTTGAAGCCATTTTTCTTCTCACAAGCCCCTTTAGTGCCTTTGAAAGGAGCCATTCTCCTGAGTCATCGAAGAGGAGAGAGGACAGTGTGAGCTCTGAGCCGTACAGAACACTCTCCCCCCTCTGACTGGAGGGTTGTGGCTCTCTGAGAGCCTTATATGTTCAACCTTCAATTAATTCCACTCACACTATACTCCCACTGGTAATGAAGACAAATAGTGCTGCAGTCTTCGGGTATGGCCTTACTGTTTACTTCTGGTAATAGCCAAGGATATTCTGCTCAGATTCTTGGAACTATAAAAATCACTTTGGAGAAATTTTTGACTCTCTGCATCCTCTTTGCCTGCAGCCAAACCACTGTGGCATCCGATCCCATCAAATCTCAGAAGCTAAGCAGGGTCAGGCCTGGTTAGTACTTGGATGGGAGACTGCCTGGGAACACCAGGTGCTGTAGGCTTGGGAGAAGGACCTGGCAACTCACTCCCAAAAATCAATCAGCTATTAAAAACTCTATGAATAGCAGAGAAGCACAATAGTGTTTCACCTGTTTTATGTAGGGTCACTATGAGTTGGACACTGACTCGATGGCGCCTAACAACATCATCTTTCTCTGCCAAAGAGAAGGAAGACCACAGTAGTAGGGAAACTCAAATAAGAAAAAAATGGTCCAGAAAACCTGAATTTCCTCTTTGTCTCAGTTCAGACACCCTATTATATAGAGTTAATGGCAAACATTGTTGTTGTTAGGGGCCATCGAGTCCTGTCCAACTCATAGTGACCCTCATAGGGTTTTTAATGGCTGATTGCTTCAGGATTGCCTCAGGAGTGGATTGCCATCTCCTTCTCCATTTTTATGGTGCTGGGAATCAAACTCAGGACCTCAGAGACTGCAGAGCGGCACTCAACCAACTAAGCTAAATCCCAGCCCAACAGCAAGCATTACTTATCAAATATAGCAGGGCCCCCCTGCACCCCACCTATATCCCTCAGGTCTTCACATTTCAGTGCCCTGCCAACTACCAGCCTCCATTTCTCTTTGCCTTTGAGTGTTCTCTGCCTCAAGTTCCTCAGCACATATACTTCCCTGTTCATACATGAGGCCAGAAATGCCTGAAAATAAATGCCTCCCAACAAGAACAGCCTTTGACCAGTGACTGACAGAAGTTCGTGTATAAAGACTTCAATACCCTTGTCCCTCAGGAGAAATAACATTGTGGTATTGTCCTTCCCTGGGTCCCTGCAGCCGTCAGTGTTATTAAATTCCAGTATTAATAGCACCCCTACAGCCATACCACTGTGATGTCTGATCTTGGAAGCTGGAGGGTCATGCCTGGTTAGTCCTTGGATGGCAGACTACCTAGGAATACTGGGAGCTACAGGCTTGGGAGAAGGACCTGGCAGCCTTCTACCAAAAACCAATCAGCCATTGAAAACCTTATGAAAAGCAGACAAGCACTGAAAGTAGTATCAGGCATGGCACAGTGTCAGGGAGTGTTTCGTCTGTTGAACATAGAGTCACTATGAGTTGGACCCAACTCGATAGCACCTAAGAACAACATTAATAGCACAGCCTTTATTTGTATAATTTCCTCCTTTATTTCACCTCCCTACTCCTCTCTTGTATCTCCTGAGATCATACCCTGAATAAACTACCTGTACTTGGATGTGTGTCTAAAGGTCTACTTTGAAGACACAAAGTTTTGGATGCATACTCTAAACGAAGAGGATGAGCTGCTCTGGTAGATAAGGCTCATAAACACTGAATCCACCCTTTTCTTCACACTTCCTCTAATGGATGTTAGCCTTTTGTTATAGTTTTCCCCCCTCTGGTTAAATTTCATGAGGGTAAAAATGGTAGGACTATACCCCAACATCTGCTTCATTTTCCCCTGATCCATGTTCCTATCCTACTTACAGATTTAGCCTCACTCAGCTTCTGAGACCTCATAAAGATCCTCAAATACACACGCACACACACACACACACAAACACACACACAAATACACACACATATGCATGCACATACGAGTTCTTAACATTTTTATGCTATATATTTCTTCAAGAATTTATGGACACATCATAGTTTTCAAATCCACAAATTAAAATATGTAGTATCATAAAGGAAAACAGTTACAATGAAGTATGATTGATATCCTGGATGCCATATACAAATATATTCCTATGTACATACATAAAAGCTCAAGGAACTTTGGTTCTTACCACTTTGCTTTCCCCACAATGTAGTGAGACTTATAATTAAATAAAGATTTCACACAATTGCTGATTGCCAGGGATCTTCAGGCTTCCCTGTGGCAGGATCAGAATCAAGATTCTGTGTCCCACAGGGCAAGTCCTCATCTGTGTGGCTTCTGATTTAATATTGAATTCTTGCCTTTCCCCCAATTTTGTATGTGGATAGGTCCCACTCATATTAGTGCCTCTTCTATAAAGCATTTAGTTCCCTGGCTAGCTTTCTGCCCTGACAGGAGTTGTTTTCTGTGGCTGCCGTGGCCTCAAATTTTTCTATATTTTCTTCAGTGTACCTCCTCATTATACATCTACCTAACTGGGTAAGGCCTTCTGGGTTATGAACAGAGATATCTTTAATAATGTCTGTAATTGAAAAAAAATACTTCAGCACAGACTTCATGATAAACGTGTTAGTTTTACCCTACTTATAGGAGTAGTCAGTGATCCTAATCAGGAATCCATATACCAGGAATGATGAGGTAGCAATTAATAAGGAAGATCACTCTGGGGATAGCTTCTACAAATGCCTCCACTATCTGCACCTTTCATCAACACTGAAGTTTTGCTAATTAGGACAATAGTATAAATGAATTGTTACTGGTGAAATTTATAGCTTACTAATCAGGGTGGGCTGGGATTTAGCTCAGTTGGTAGAGCACTGTGCTGCAGTCTCTGAGGTCCCGAGTTCAATTCCCAGCACCGCAAAAATGGGAGAAGGACCTGGCAATCCACTCCCAAGTCAATCCCGAAACAGTCTGCCATTGAAAACCCTATGAGGGTCGCTATGAGTCGGATGCCGACTCGACGGCACCTAACAACAACAACTAATCAGGGTAAAAATGTTAGAAATAGCTTCTCAGATATAAAATTGGTAGTATTCAAGATGTATTTCTTGGCTAAAATATTTGAAAGCCATTATCAATCTTTGAATAAATAAAATAGGAGAGTCTAACAAGCTTTTCACATATACCACTAGTTTTGGTACAATATCTTTAACTCTAAACCCAGAAAACAGTTGTTGTTCTGGAATGTTCTTGATCATCTTTCTATAGTAGATGGTTTGTCAAATTGCACCACTACAATAATAATACAATATTATAATGACATTATATTTGCTTCAGGTAAACATTCTATGTAAGCTACTTATGGAACACCAGAAAAGACAGATTTCTGGGATTTTGTTCCTTTGGCATCATATGACTTTTCCTGCCTACTTTTAATAAACATACATACAGTAGGATTTTATCTGAGACTTATTTTTATTACTAAATTGTAAGGGAGATGCCAAACTCACCTACCTCTAAGTATTTGTGGTTTCTAAAGTCTTCCAAAATGAGCCTAAGAATTATGATGATCAGATTGCCTTATACCTCCAACCTTGCTCCTCAGTCACAGAATATAGATTTCCCATTATGCATAAGACTATCCTGTGGAATATCTTAGTGCCAACCATTTGCTATGTTAATAACTGAGATATTTTATTGCATCAAACTGTCTTCTTTGGTTCCAACTCTGGTCTTGAGTAAGTTTTCCCTAACCCTCATCTTGACCTGGATGATAGATTTTGGCCTTATTATTGCTTGTTTCTTACTATTATTGGTACCAGATTCATTCATTCATTCACATAATAGTAAATGAACACCCTCTCTGCACTGTGTTGTGCTCTAGACACAGGAGACATTTTAGTCATAAGGCATACATGATATTGTGAGTAAAGATGTAGAAAAGATTAAAAATAAATAATTTCAGATAGTCCTAAGATATAGATATAGATAGATATAGATAGATATAGATATACATGTAAAGATGTAGAAAAGATTAAAAATAAATAATTTCACATAGTACTAAGTGCCATGAAAAAAATAAAGTGATGAGACATGGCATTACAGAACAAAGTTGGCTACTTTGGAAAAGATGGTCAAGGAAAGCAACTTCAAGAGATAATAAATATACTAAGCAAAGATCATATAATGCTTTCCACTGAGCCTTCCACAGTATTGTAGGATTAGTAATCAGTGTAACTTACAATGGAGGCTGGCTCTGAGGGGATTAAGAGTTCATGTTTAACCTTTTAGGAACAGTCAGCTCCTTATCAGTGCCTGTACCTCACCTCTGATCAAAGATGGTCTAATGAGAATCTTAGAATGACCCAAGATCTATTTAGCTATCTTGAGGCAATATAATGCACAATTAGTTCTTTGACTTTTTTTTCACTGAATTGATCAGTTGGATCAGTATGTATAAACTGTTTGGTTTAGCACTTTGTGGTCCACAAATAGACAAAAATATCAGCCAAAACCCAGCTTAACTAAATTAGTATTGATGGAACACCAAGAATCATAAAATCTGAAATTTATAAAGGCCTTGAGAGATCAGTACACCCAGGAAGAAAATGAGTCCTGCAAAATTAACCCCAAAATGCTCACCATGCACACTGAAAGCTCTTCTGTTTATATTGTACTTAACTATAAACATTTTGAAATACCTTTGGCATTCATTTTTCACTTACAAGATGGTTTGTCATGAGCTATTCTAAATTTTTAAACATAAAAATATGAGAACGTTAAGCTTAAAAATAGGAAAATTGAATCACCCACCATATTTATTTTCTTTTCACATCTGATATGTAAAATATTTACAGTTTTAGCCCTAGAGTTTATAAAACTAATGTAGCTCTTTTAAACACAGCGTTATATTGTTGTTGTTGTTAGGTGCTGTTGAGTCGTATATGACCCTTACAGGCTTTCCAATGGCTGATTGTTTCACAATTGCCTTGGGAGTGGATTGCCATGTCCTTCTCCTGTTTTTGCAGTGCTGGGACTCAAACTTGGGACCTCAGACACTGCAGGAGCACTCTACCAACTGAGCAAATCCCAGCCCATGTAGTATCTATGTTTTATTTAATGGCTAACAAAATATGCCATTGAGCAACTATATCCTACTTTAGTTAGCCACTCGCTTATTTTAGCTATTAGGACTTATGCTAATTTTCATTGTTACTTGAAAAATGTCTTAATGTATAAGGCTATTCTAGAATTTGTATTATTCCCTTAGGGTAAAGTCTTGGAAGGAAAATTATTGCACTAAAGAAATTGATTTGTTTTATAATTATTAAAAACTAAAGCTTTTATGTCTGTAAAGTTTTTACTAATAATCAAAGCAGCATTAGTAAAACATGAGTATCATATTCAACATACTTTCCAATATTTTTTAGCCTTGTTTCTAAAGCTTTATTAATTCAATAGGTAAAAAAGTTACCACTTTTTATTGAGCACAAATGTATTTATCTGATTTCCTCTTTTATAAATGGCTTATTCACATCTTTTTCTTGTGTA
>VMDO01035491.1:0-16030 GCA_007922755.1 Pedetes capensis | reverse complement strand
TATATAGTAAAAGATAGAGAAGACTTGGATGGGAAACTTAGATAGGAAGGGGGGAGGGGGGAAACACAGAGGAGGGTAAGGGGTAACCTATATGAATAATGCTTATCAAATTGCATATATGAAAATTGTCACAACGAAAAGCATGTCAAAATGAATCACATTATGATGTACATTAAAAATTTCTAATAAAAAAAAAGATGGTGCTACTCACAATGAACATTTAATAAAAAAAAAAAAAAAAAAAGAATTTTGTTAACATATAAGCCCTCCCCAGCATTGGGCCCAGCATTGCTCAGCGCTACGATGGTGGAGTTCCACGGGCAAGACAGACAGAGGTTTACCACGGCTCCCTCTGCAATAAACGGCTTCCCTCAGAGCCATGTCCTTTTCTCCAGGTACCAGGATGTCCTCCCCACAGAAGGAAGCGCAAGGAAACTCTAGGAGGAGGAGAGGGAGGCTTTAAAATGTCCAGCCATGCCACAGGCCTTCCTCTCCTTGCTCTTTTTTTCTCTAGGGTCAGGCAGAGCCCCCTCCAGGCGGAAGCGCTCTCTCTGGGGCAGTGGGCAGAGCATCCCCAGGGAAGCCAAGAGGCTCCAGCGCGAAGATGGGGCAGGCGAGGCCAGTGGAACGAAAGGGCTCAAGTAGCTGCCTGCTCTTGGCAGGACCGCTGCTAATTTTCTTTGGCTGGCTCTCGCTACCTGTCTGAAAGCGCTGCAACGCAGGAAGGAAATTTTTCAAGAGATTAAACTATTATTGTTTCCTGTGCGGCTGTCTTCGCCAGTGTATGAAAAAAAGCTTTAAGGACACTTGAAAAGAGATTTGTCTGAATAGCAGGGCTGTTGTGATTCATCCCCCTCCCTCCAGTCGGGATTTGGCCAATTTCCTCAGGAAAGTGGTTGATTAGGACCCGTGGATTTATCCGTGGCCTAAATATAAGATGTCATAAAGGTGATTAATGGTGAACTCACCAGCGGAGGGAGTTAAGAGTTTATAAAAGCTATTTTTAACGGTTTGGAAGGAGGGGGAAAAAAATGCATTTGTCAGATTGCCAACATGTTTCAATAGTTAAAAACCTCTTTGTAGCCCCAAATAATTCATGCTACCAACTGGTAAAGGTTGAGTGTGTTTTCTGATTTTGCGAGTTTGCTTAAAAAAATTGATTCACAGCTGGGCGCGATGGCGCTCGCCTGTAATCCCAGGCACTCAGGAGGCGGAGGCAGCGGGATCACAAGCTCAAGGCCAGAGGCAGCCTGTGTTGCTTTAAAAATAATAAAAGGGGCTGGGTGCGCAGCTCAGTAGTAGAGCGCTTGCAATATCTGTGCAAGGCCCTGGGTTCAGCCCCCATCCCGAATACCACAAAGAATTGATTCAATGTGTTTTGCTGTTTACACAAAAGTACACATATGTACAGTGTATTTCTGTCACTGGAGGCACAGCTCAGCATGGCCGCCTAGCCTGGGGAGTCCCCCTAGTGTGGCCATCCACTAAGGTTATGCTGAGTCCGTGGCTTCGTCACAGAAAAGAATTTCAGGATGAGGCAGAAAGAGTGAAACAAAGTTATAGAGTTTATTAAGTGCACACAGACAGAGAGGGAGAAGAACAGGAAGAGGGAGGGAGGGAGGGAAGGGCGAGGGGGAGAGAGAGAGAGAGAGAGAGAGAGAGAGAGAGAGAGAGAGAGAGAGAAATAGGCATCCAAGACACAGATGAGAACTTACCAGGAGAACGAAGAGGAGGAAGCCAAAAAAGAGAGTGCATGTTCCCTCCAGTTCTATTTAACCTAGGGCAGGCCCCCTGTGATGTTGGTCCTGGGCACCTAGCTCTGGGTGCCTAGTGTGACATGAGCCTAGAAAGGTCCATCAGAGGCTGGGGAGGTGCCAATAAGATCAAAAGAAGAAATTCTATTGTTTGGATTTTTCAATTGGAGGAACTTCCCTTTAGTAAAATGAGATTGAACCTTGTATAGGTTTCAGAAAAGAGTCAGGAGGGAGATGCCTTTGCATGTCTCAAAGAAGCACAGAATCACGGAGGGGAAGGCGAAACTCAAAGGCTACACGTGTTTTGACCCCGAGCATGGCTTATTGCTATTTTCACATTTTCATTATCTAAAATGTCTCTCAAAAACAATGTCTGTTAGCAGGCAGTCCTCACAGCAGTCAAAGTTCTCAACTCTCAGCTGGTGAGATTCGAGCCAGATCCTGGGGTGAAAGCTCTTTCCCTTTCCATGTCCCCGAAACTTCCCTATCTTCCTATCCTGCCTCATTTCTACCATGATTAGTAGCTGCAGCTCATGCTAATCTTTACAATAATCTCATTTCTTTTTTTTACCTTGCTTCAGGAGAGAGAAGTGACTTTTCTGTTTATACCCCACCATATAAATAGTGCCTGCAGCCGTAGCCCTGTAGCATCTGATCCCATCAGATCTCAGAAGCTAAGCAGGGTCAGACCTGGCTAGTACTTGGATGGGAGACTTCCTGGGAACACCAGGTGCTGTAGGCCTGGGAGACAGACCCGGCAACCCACTCCCAAAAATCAATCCGCCATTGAAACAGCAAATCTGCCATATGAACAGCAGAGAGGCACTGACAATAGTGTTTCGCCTGTTGTACACAGGGTCACTATGAGTCGGATACCAACTTGATGGCACCTAACAACAACAACATATAAATAGCAATTGATGGAGAGAATTCAAGACAGTTTGCAGAGCCCAGGAATCCCAAATGAAAGGAAATTAGAGCAGTTCAAAAAGTAGGTGATAGACTAAGCACTACTAGCAGTGGCTAATATGGCTTGGACATGAAACCTTAGCCAGAGATGCTCTGAAATGCTACCTTATGCTCATGACAATTCCAAAGTCAAGGACCCCCTTTAAACATTACATTTTCAACCCAGCAACAACTCAACTTTGTTTAAAGGAACTTAAATAATTAGCCTGGTTTTGAAAACTAAATTTTCTACAAAGTACCCACTGAATTCTCTGGAATTGGCATTTAACTTTGGTTGAATAACATTGATATCAACATAGTAATGAATATTTGCTGAATACAAAAGGTTGTCACTGATGGTGGGGATTTGGGCATTTTCTGGGTGGTGGAAACATGGAGGCACGTGTACATTTTCCAATGTATATGGGGCAGGGTGCAATGCAGGGAGGGCTGGATTATTGAAATGCAAACAATTGCTATCAATACTTTTGTCATTAGCACAGGCAGACAAGATGCTTTGTGGGATCCTTGCAACATTCTGGAAGACAACCCCAACTGACATAGGAAACCTACTGCTATAGAGGGGATTTCTTAACTACTTCATTGATTTAGTAAACATTTATACGATCCTCTAATGCGCCAGGAAAACTGACTAACTTCTCCAGCTGGGGAGGCAAATATGACTCTGACTTCGGTTTGTTCCCTGGGGAGCCTGGCAGATACAGACTCTGGCAAGAGAAGGAGATGAGAGACATACTCACTCACGTGTATGAGTGCGCTCCCTCCCTGGAGTCAAGGAGAGGTCAAAGGTTGTCCCCTACAGCATCGGAAGTGGCGATAGTAAGAACAGCAAGATCTTACCGGAAGGTTCTGTGTAAGGGCACAGGGAAATTACTTTCTCTCACATCCCATCGGCATGAACTTATTGCTGTACATCCTTGCAAAGGAAGCTGGGAAACAGATCTAGCTTAGCAGGCACTGCTTCCCCAAGACCACGGAGCTTCTATGATTAAATGGAAAAAATGGAGAAGGACTCTGGTGGGACAGTAAAGGGTTCTGCCTGTGACATTTTAAACTTCTGTTAGGTTGTTGTTGTTGTTAGGTGCCGTCGAGTTGGTATCCGACTCATAGCAACCCTCATAGGGTTTTCAATGGCTGACCGTTTTGAGATTGCCTCAGGAGTGGATTGCCAGGCCCTTCTCCCATTTTTGGGGTGCTTGGAATTGAACTTGGGACCTCAGAGACTGCAGTGCAGTGCTCTACCAACTGAGCTGAATCCCAGCCCTTCTGTTAGGTAGGGGTCCAAAAGGGGCCATAACACCAAAAGGCATCAACCAGCACAATAGTTTCTGTTGAATATGCAAGGAATGCCTGCAGCCTTAGCACTGTGGCATCCAATCCCGTCAGATCTTGGAAGCTAAGCAGGGTTGGGCCTGGTTAGTACTTGGATGGGAGACCACCTGGGAACACCAGGTGCTGTAGGCTTGGGAGAAGGACCCGGCAATCCACTCCCAAAAATCAACCCACCATTGAAAACCCTATGAACAGCAGAGAAGCACTGACAATAGTGTTTCCCCTGTTGTATGTAAGGTTGCTATGAGTTGAACAACCAACTCGATGGCACCTAACAACATGCAAGGAATAGACCGCATAGCTCAGTGTCTGTATACAACCAGGGATAGCACATTTTATCATCATCTTGCATTAAAATTATTTACAATTACATGTCATTATATATAATACATAAATTGTTGGTGCTACGTACCATCAAGTCAGATCTGACTCATAGCAACCCTATGTTTAATAAATGAAACACTCCCCAACACTGTGCCATGCCCAGCACTATGTCAGTACTTCTCTGCCATGCATAGGGTTTTTGATGGCTGATTGTTTTTGAGTTTGTTTTGGGAGTGGGTTGCCATGTCATTCTCCTATTTTTGTGGTGCTGAGAATTGAAACTCAGGGCCTCAGAGAGCACAGAATAAGACCTCTACCAACGGAGATAAACCCCAGCCTAATACATAAATATATGTAATAAAATTTAATTAAGCTTTGCATTTAAATTTATTAAAGTATTTTCACAGTTTAAATTAAACTGATATTAAAATAAATCCCCTGCATGTCTGTCAGCTTGTCCTGCTGTGGGGGCCTGCATGTTGCTGTGATGCTGAAAGCTGTGGCACTGGTATTTCAGAGACCAGCAGGGTCATCTGTGGTGGACAGGTTTCAGCTGAGCTTCCAGACTGACAGACTAGGGAGAAGGACCTGGCAGCCCACTCCTGAAACAATTAGCCATTGAAATCCCTATGAACAGCAGAAAATCACTGTTAAATATGGTGCCAGAAAATGAGCCCCCAGATTGGAAGGCATTTAAGAAATGACTGGGAGAGAATTGCCTCCTCAAAGTAGAGTTGACCCTAAGGATGGTAATGAAGTAAAGCCTCAAGAACCTCCATTTGCTGATGTGGCACTACTCAAAATAGAAGAAACACAGTAGCTTCAACAATGGACTTAAACATAAAAAGATCACGTGCATGGCACAGTGTTGGGTAGTGTTGCATTGGTGTACATAGGGTTGCTATGAGTCAGATTTGACTCGATAGCACCCAACCATAATATTAAAATAAATATCAATAGAAGCTATATGGGATTTAACAAGTCACAGAGAATTTAGATGTAAGAGGAGCAAAAGGAGATGAAATAAGTCCCTGCCAGCATCCTACAGAAAGGCAGCTAAAGCAAAGACTCAAAAGTAGCCACTATAGGCTCCTTGCCCAGCCACCTATGGGATCCTCCTAGGTGGGGCTGTGTCTACTCACCTATGTGACCCCAGTGCCTAGTAGAGCTCATTTTCTGCCTTGACCCCATCACGAGGTCTCAAATTTCAACCTTCAAGACAGACATATATAGTATATATTTGTTGTTGGTTTTGCTAGGTGCCGAGTCGATGTCTGACTCATACTGACTCTACATACAAGAGACAAAACCTTATTATCGGTGCTTCTCTGCTATTCATAGGGTTTTCAATGGCAGATTGTTTTTGGGGAGTGGGTTGCTAGCTCCTTCTCCCAAGCTGACAACACCTGGTTGTTACCAGGTGGTCTCCCATCCAAGTACTAACCAGGTCTGACGCTGCTTAGCTTCTGAGATCTGACAGGTTCAGACGCCACAGTGGTGCAGCTGCAGTCGTTGTTATTGTTAGGTGCTATCAAGTTAAGTCCAACTCATAGCGACCCTTTGTACAACAAAATGAAACACTCCCTGACACGGTGCCATGCCCAACACTTTCTCAGTGCTTCTGTGTTATTCATTGGGTTTTCAATGGCTGATTGTTTCAGGATTATTTCAAGAGTGGGCTGCCAGGTCTTTCTCCCTTTTATGCAGTGCTAGGGATCAAACCCAGGGTCTCAGAGAGTGCATAGCAGCACTCTACCAATTGAGCTGAACCTCAGCCCGTCTATATATATGACATATATAAAAACAAAAGATGGTGATATTCACCCTCAACTTTATTCCAGTGTTGTATTACCAGCCACCACTACGGTATATGATGAATTCACTTTCATAAACCCTATCAATAATTTACGTAGAACACAATTGTATCACATTGTATGCTTAAGTTTGGGTTAAAAAGAATCAGTTTGTCAAATGTAAACTTAGATATTTCAGAGCATTTGCAAGGTTGGCATTCTTTTCTTCCCTTTTGTTTTATATTTGATTCTTCATACTTCTTGTTAGGCGCTGTCGAGTGGTGTCCAACTCATAGCAACCCTCACAGGGTTTTCAATGGCTGATTGTTTTGGGATTGCCTTGGGAGTGGATTGCCACATCCTTTTCCCATTTTTGTTGTGCTGGGAATCAAACCCAGGAACTCAGAGACTGCAGAGCGGCGCTCTACCAACTGAGCTAAATCCCAGCCCACTCTTTATACTTAGGATCTCAAAAACCATGAAATATCCTGAGTTTTGCTCAGCCTCTTCAAAGTTCTGGAAAATACGACACTCCAAGTTTGCCCATTCTCAACTACACTCAAACTCAAGTGATCTGAACCTGAGCCCTCTCTTCTTGTGTCCCATTTAGATTTGGCAGCTGGACCTCAGCTAGTTTCCTAGGGTAAAGGTGTTGGGTTCTGGCAATTTCCCTGCCCTTCCATACCTTTCTGACTGCTCATAACTGTTACCATAGTTGAGCACCTAGGAGGGTGGCGGTGCCTTTGGCAACACATGGAAGTAGAGCGGGAGCAGGTCTGAGTGAGACAGTGGACGGATTCGGATGGATCCAGGTGAGATACCCAAGTGTCCACTCTCAATCGGCAGAGGCATGAGTTGGAGGCTGAAGAGAGGCTGGAATTGGAGATGTGGAAGCCATCCCAGCATCTCAGTAGCTGCCCACTGAAGGCAGGGCCGGATATGTTGTCACGCAGAGGAAAGGTATAGATGGGAGAGAGGAGAGAGCCCCGGCCACGTTCTGTAATACAACTTCACCAAATCTATTTCTCATGCTGATATCCCAGCTAGGGGTGGACTCTTCGCTTGGGGAAGGGTCATTGTGTGTTTTAAGTGTCCTTGCCATTGTGTTGTTGGTGTGAACATTTATTTAATTAGAAATTTTTAATGTACATCTTAATGTGATTCATTTTGACATGCTTTTCATTGTGACATTTCCATATATGCATTTTGATAAACATTATTCATATAGGTTACCCCTTACCCTCCCCTATGCTTCCCCCCCCCACCCTTCCCATCTAAGTTTCCCATCTAAGTCTTCTCTATCTTTTACTTAGTAGTATTTTTCTATATGTCTTTGGGTTCCAGTTCTGTTTAAGATAGAAACTTTTCCTGTAGTCGTCTTTGTTTTTATCTTGTTAGAACAATTACATGCGATTTCTAGTCCATTTATATTGGTGAACCTCGTGGGGGCTGGTATGACATGAAACATGGAAGCCACACACTTTTAGCAAACTCATTCATGGATTGTTTTCTTGGAAGTCCTCTGTATAAGATTTGGGATTTGGGTCTGGTCAGGTACACATTTTCTAAGTCGGAACGGGGGGTATGGCAGGTCATCTGTAATGTTGACACAGGTACCCCCCCAAGGAGGGAGGAGCCTGAGAACTGTGATGATCTGAACATGCTTTCCTTGGCTACCTGCTTTCCATGATGGTTGGGCTCAGCTAGAAGCCAGGGTGCCCCCCTGGTGTCCTGAGGGTTCAGGCCCATTCCAACTTAGTAAATCTCTGGTTGGCAGAATATGGTCCCCAAAGACGTCCACATCCTAATAGAAGGGTGCACAAGCTAAGGAATATGGGCTGCCTCTGAAAGCTAGGAAAGACATGAGAAAGGATTCCTCTGGAGCTCCACATGGAACCCAGCTCTGCCGACACCCGGACGTTAGCCGGGGAGACCAGGTTGAATTATCATCAGTAGAACTGTGTTGTTTAAGCACCACGTGTGTGGTAATTTATTACAGTACTATAGAAAACTGATACCCTGGTTTCATGATATCAATGCAATATGACACTCCCCAGTGGTTCCCCCGTGCCTTGGAATAAAGCCGACTCCTCCGCAAGCACAGGGAGGCTCTCAATGGCTGCCCTGCTCCACAGCCTCCACCCAGCCCTGCCTCCCCGACCACTACCCCCTGAACTGCTAACAGCTCTCAGGAGTTGGAGTTGCCTCCCCACCTCCTGGAACTCTCCTCTTCTCTTCTGCTTCATCTGATGGACTCCTGTTCCCAAGCTCAACCTTCAAGTTCAAGACCACTTCCTCCAAGAAGTTTTATTCAAACCCTTCAGCCTGGCCTTGTTAGAGGGCCCCACCCTGCCTCTTCTTTGCTGCTCACACTTGTTCCTGTTTGTTTTTGTTTTCATGCCCCTCCTCCTCCTCTTGACTGTGAGCTCCTGGAGGGCAGTGTCTAGGATTCCTCCATTCATCCTCGTACCCCTGATTCCTATCATAGTGGGTACTCATCGCAAGTTCTCAAAATGAATGAATGCATAGCCGGATGTGGGGGTGCACGCCTGTAATCTCAGTGGCTCGGGAGGCAGAGGCAGGAGGATCGCCAGTTCCAGACCAGAGGCAGTCTGCGTAACTTAGCGAGACCCTGTCTCAAAAAGTAAAAAAATGGGCATGGGGCACAGCTCAGTGGTCCAGTACTTGCAGAGCATGCAGGTGCGAGGCACTGGGTAAGAGAAAAAAGATGTTTCTCCTCCGTCTGAAGGGTAATCCCTTCTGTGTACCTCTGACCACTTTTTACATTTGAACAATAGCTTCATAGTCTAAAATACACATGGCGCCTTAAGTAGTAGTTACTTTACTTGAACACAACAAAAGGACAATTTCACTGGTGTGATCCTGTTTTTATACATTGCAGATCATTGAGTTTTACCTGGTAACATTCTGTCACCATCCAGAATCATCTACAGGTTGCCAGCTGTACCTCCTGGGATTCTGTGTTCATTCATTTCAACCACAGCAACAGTCACTAGATAGGATAGGGCCAGTGATAAGCACTGCCCAAAACAGCCATGGACCCATTCCTCTAGGAAGACGACCCTGTCCACCTCCGTAATGAGCCTGCATGTGGAAGGGTGTCCACTGTGGAGGGGGAAGTGAATGAAGGATGTGGATCCCTTCCTGGTGTATCTGCTAAGCACCTCCCACTGTGGGCCCTGCCCCTACTTTTTTAGGTGTTCTCCCTTTCTTTACTCCTACGTATACCAGGTGGGACCTTCCAGGACCACAGTTCTGGCCAATCAGAATTACTCTCTGGAAAATTCAAAGCAAAGAAAGTCCACTCTCTAGTTCCCGCAGCACACACCACAGAAGCTAAGAGGAGAAATCCAGTCCAGGAGGGGAGGGAAGAGCAAACCAAGGTGGAGAAGGCAAAGATTGTGCTGAGGATCTATCCTAGGGCTCAGCCCTTCTCTTATTGCTGGATTCCGTGAGACAGCCCAACATGTATTTAATACATTCCCCTTTAAACTGGGCTGGGATTTAGTTCAGTGGGTAGAGCAGAGCAGAGACTGCGCTGCAGTCTCTGAGGTCCCGAGTTCAATTCCCAGCGTCACAAAAATGGGAGAAGGGCCTGACAATCCACTCCCAAGGCAATCCTGAAACAGTCAGCCACTGAAAACCCTATGAGGGTTGCTATGAGTCGGATACCAACTTGATGGCACCTAACAACAACAACAACAACAACCTTTAAACTAGTGTAAGCTGGGTTTTCATCACTTACAACTACTGCTAATTTTATGTACAAAATCATATGAACTTTCCCTTCGCCCTACCTTGTAACCCACCACAAACACACTTGAGCGCATGCATAGCCATATAGAAGCTGGTACCACGTACAAGCCTGAAGCCGTAGTACTGTGGCATCTGGTCCTGTCAGATCTCGGAAGCTAAGCACAGTTGGGCCTGGTTAGTACTTGGATGGGAGACCACCTGGGAACACCAGGTACTGTAGGCTTGGGAGAAGGAGTCAGCAATCCACTCCCAAAAAAACAGTCAGCCATTGAAAACCCTATGAATAGCAGAGAAGCACAATAGTGTTTCATTTGTTGTACATAGGGTCACTATGAGTCGGACACTGACTCAACGGCACCTAACAACAACAACAACAAAACATGTACACAGTAAACCATGTTCTGGGAAGCAAGCTTTGCTCAGGGAAGAACAAAGATTACTCACGTATCTCATGAACAATACAAAATATAACATACGCAAGGCAGCTTTGTAAGGGCCTACAGGATGCTACTCTGTTTGGTAAAATGTCAATTCACTGCATAAAACCCTCTGTCAAAGTCTTTCAAGTCTTTCCTGGTATCTAACAATACTCCAAAAAGGATTTTTTTTCACAAATCACAGCAAAACCTACAATCATCTTCTCTCCTCTTTCTCAAAAACCCCATGCACAGCAGCTAGACATTGGAATCTGTCATCTCTCTCAAAACTTCCCCACTCTCCAGCCCCCTCAGTATGATTCACTGTCATTCACCCTTTCAATAAATACAAATTGTGCATGTAATTTGCCAGGCATTCCAGAAACAGGCCTGCAATGGTGAAGAGGTCAAACCAAGTCCATGCCCTCATGAAGCTTCGAATTTAACAGTGAGAAAATGGTTAATAAACCTTCTAATTTTCATGATCAATTATATTCTTTCCCATCATAGCTTTCTAAACTAAATCAGTAAAGATATTTTCCCTCTTTAGTCACTCAGATTCTGCGCAACAAAGAGTACTTATGATTGCCTGGAATACACAGAATTCTTCCAGGTGAACAGGGTGTTATGAATCGTTCTAAGTGGGAACTGGCTGTGGATGCGTATTCTGGAGCTATTTTTCATGTTATGCACTCTAGAAATGAAATGTAGACATGAGTAAGAATTTATAATAAAGCTATATGTGGATATACATATACACACATCTGCATACATCAGCACATGTGTGTGTGTCAAATGACTGAGAGAGTCTCTGTGTGAGCTAGAATTTCAGAGGACAGAGGACTCTCAACTGAGTAAAAAGTCAGAAGGCTTCACAGCGGAGTTGCCTTGGAAAGATGATTATCATCTGTGCGGGGATGGGGATTCAAAATAGACACAGCTTCGGGAGTAGACAGAGACTGGGAAAGCAGGGAAAGATTAGTAGCCTAGGGGACCAGGGTAGCTGTCCTGGAAAATGGAGATAGGGAGGGTACCAGGAGGGACGTCAGGCTGTGGGACTCTTCTGGGGCCCTCTGGGAAGGTCTTGAATAGTCAAAGTCTGGCTGTTGAAAGGGAAAGAGAAAGGCAGAGATGGCGCCATTGAAACTCAGTCCTAGAAGGGAAATGAAGGCTCCTCTGATAACCCTCCCTATTTTAACCCTGTGTTTCATGGCTAAAGTAACTGAGACAAGATGAGATATTACAACCTGAGGTCCTGATACTTCTCACTGCTCTCCTCCTCATGCTTTTCCAAGAATTGCTGTTGTTGGGTGCTGAGTTGGGTCTGACTCATGGCGACCCTCATAGGGTTTTCAATGGCTGGTTGTTTCAGGATTGCTTCCAGAGTGGGTCACCAGGTCCTGCTCCTGTTGGTGCTGGGGATCGAACCTGGGTCCTCAGAGAGTACAAAGCAGTGCTCTACCAACTGGGCTCAACCCCAGCCTCTTCCAAGAATATGTCACACTGTATTATTAAAATATTAAACTGATGCAATGGGTAGAAAGGGAGGGTGGTATGAAGGGGAAGGAGGGACTACTAGAAATATACTTCAACTGTCTAAGCTGGAATTAAGTATAATGTGACAATGGCCTGAAAGCAGGGTGTTGGGGATGGAGAGGACAGATGCAAAAATAATCATAACAGCTGGGTGCTGTGGTGTACGCCTGCAATCCCAGACACTCAGGAGCCAAAGCCAGGAGGATCACGAGTTCAAAGCCAGAGGCAGCCTGTGTAACTTAGCAAAACCCTGACTCAAAATTTTAAAAAATTAAAAAAGGGCTGAGGTGTAAACCAGTGGTAGAACACTTGCAAAGCATGTGCAAGGCCCTGGATTCAACCCTCAGTACTGCCAAAAAAAAATCAAAATAATAGTGATAAACTAGGTGTGAATAGGAGTGTGTATGTGTGTAACACGTTTGTCTAAGCTGAGCTGCTGTGGAGACAATGTAGAAGGAAGAAGCCTCCAGGCCTGAAGCCCATCCAGACAGTTCCTGCTGTGAAGAAAGATCTGAGTCAACATCTGTGAGGTGAAGGATCATCCACAAGGGGACAGCCAGCAATGCCACTCCTCCTTCTCTCTAGTCTTAAATTCTCCTTCCCATTTCCCTGGTATTTACTTTTAAGAAAAACATGAAGCAGTTTTCAATGGCCAGGTTTTCTTTTCTTGCCACACATACCCAGGTGTGACCATGGGTAGCCTAGGACAACACCTTGGAATCAGAGATACACACAATGAATTGCAAAGGACAGATGATTGGGAGCAGTCACAGACCGCCCTCGTCCCAAGGCTCTGCCCCTGAGATGTGCTGAGTCACAAAGGGAACCCTATGGGGCCCTAGGGCCTCATGATACTCCTGACCCCTCCTAATTGGACCCATGTCACTTCCTGCAGCCACTTGCAGTACTCAAGTTAGATTCCATCTTTAGATTCCATTTAGGGAGGGCAATGAGGAACTGTGCCCTCCCCAGAAGGCAGGAATCTGAGGGCAGCCTCCTGCTTCTGGTCTGTGGGTCCTAGGACAGAGCAGTGTTGGTACCACCCTTCTCCCACCCCTCACACGCCCGCCATCACCACCACATCAATTTTTACCTCAGTAAAACTTAATGTGGGGCCCCACTTTGGGTGCCACCTCTATGTGGGGTGCGCACCTTCCAGTCCAGCCCGGATGTTCAGCCGGGGGGACACCACCGCACACACAGATATTAAACACAATTCACTAGGGACCCTCGGGTGAGGGGCACAGACTCCTGCGGCCCCCAGGACGCCAGCGTATATGGGAGAAAGGAAAAACCTCAGGTGCTTTTGCCTTCCAGGGGCAAACACCTGTGTTGGTAGTCTCAGTGGTCACAAGGAGACAAAGAAATATTGCCAAAGAAATGTTTAACATGCCTCTCTGAAGAAGCAATGAAGTCACAAAGGGAGAGAACGGAGAGAGGAAACCTGGAGGAGAAACGATTGCTCCTGGATCTGTATACGAGCCATGAACTACTTTTCACACTAGCTGAGGTACCATGTGTTTGTGGAGTCACAACCCATCTCCCAGCAGGAAATTGGGGCGCCCCCACCCCCTCCCGAGGGTAATAGCATCTATTTACTGTGACAAAGAGGTTTATGTTGGACGAGGGGCTGCTCTGGATAAATCAGTTGTTTCCAAACATCATTTCAGTAGCATTGAATGGATTGAGTGTAAATTTCAGCCTCTTGGTAAACCCAGTGCTCCATAAAGTCATTTGGAACAGAAAAATGGAGGACGTGAATGCTGGAGCTGAAAATATATGCACAGAAATTCAAGAGAGAGGCACATTTAGTAAGTTAATTACATCAGAAAAGGAAGGGAGAAAGGAGAGACATGTCCCTAGATACAAAACGTCTACAAGAGTCCTGGGCCCAGCCACCCCAACCTAGAACAGCACTCTGTTCTGTGGCTTATGTGGTCTTTCAACACAGGCTAACTTTCCTGGCTCAGTGTTTATAACTGAACTCCAGGGTGAAATAGTGAAAAGAAAATGACTACAGAGGACCCATTTAGACCTTCCTGGCGAGAGCCAAGTTGGAGGAGAGGAGGGAAAGTTCTGTTTATCTTGACAGAGGATTTCCTTACCAAAATGTGGAAAACATTCTTTTTGTCAAACATGGTTAATGGTCACCCAGCAACACAAAGAGCAGTTTCAGAAGCTTAGCAGCCACACGAGGTGACTGGAGGCACTGTGGCCATGCCCCGGTGGACAGAACATGAGTGAACTAGTGGCCACGTCTCGGACAGGGACAGTGTTGTTGACGGGGGCATAGGAAAAATATCGTTACCTAATACGCTTTCCAACAAGGAACATATTTTCACCTACTTAGTAGGTAACGTAGACATGCCCGACCAGAAGTGAGGCAAGTGGCGATATTAACAAATCCTCAAAATGCCTTGAAAGACTGGGCTGCGTTTTCCAATAGGAAGAACAGGGGACAGCCTCCCCCATCCCACCTCCCCATTCTGACGGGAAGGATGAGCATTTGGCAGCATTTCAAATGCACTCACACAGTGAGCTCTGTATTTACCCTGGAGATAGGGGCCTGGGACCCGAGCATTTGTGATGGAAACAGTAAGGATTCACGGGAAGTAGCTTGGGTGTTGAACTTGGTTATATAGGTGCTAGTCCTGAGGCTGCCACCAGGTAGCTGGGCTTCCCCCAAACAATTCTGGGTCTCTCTGAGCCACAGTTTCCTAAAGAGCTTTTCAAGTCCAATGTGTAAAAGACAGAACGACAGAGTCGGAAAGTTCCCTACAGATCACCTGTGTCAGAGACAAAGCTCTGGATTAACTTGCCAATTTCAAGACTTCAGATACGGAAGTCAAATACTGACCCTGCTGTCTTCTTTCCAGAAATATCTCACACACTCATTTCATTCTTCAGATTTCAGAATTGGCTCAAGGAACAATTATGGGTGGTTCATTTTGTTAGCCCTTTCTCCCATCCATATCTTTTATGTCAAACTTTTCTGCCTTTTCTCTATCTCTACTCCCAATTTTATTCATTTATTTATTTATTTACCTACATACATACTTATTTTACTTGCAGCCATAGCCCTGCAGCGCCCGATGCCATCAGATCTCGGAAGCTAAGCAGGGTGGGGCCTGTTTAGTACTTGGATAGGAGACTGCCTGGGAACACCAGATGCTATAGGCTTGGGAGATGGACCTGGCAACCCACTCCCAAAAAACAATCCACCATTGAAAACCCTATGAACCACAGAGAAGCACTGACAATAGTGTTTCATCTGCTGTACATAGGGTCACTATGAGTTAGATAACGACTTGACAGCACCTAACAAAAACAACAATCTACTTATTTATTGCAGTGCTTGGTAGTTGATCCTCGAGCCTTGCACGTGTTAGTTAAGTGCTCTCCCACTGAGCCAACACCCCAGCACCCTTTTATATTTATTTTTTATTTTTGAAACAAGGGTCTTGCTAAATTGTGCAAGCGTCCTGGGTCTCTGGGATTATAGGTGTGCACCACAGAGGCTCATTCCCAATTCTTTTAAATAAAGTAAAATAAAAATGATTTTGTTCTCAAAATTCCTTGACATTCTACGTATCTACACTGCTGCCTCTTACACATGGAGTCAAAAAGAGACATTCCAATTTCTTGTTCCTGATTTATGCAAATTCTTTGAAGAGTTAACATCCTTTCTTCTTTTCAATCAGAATAATACTGTGGTATTCAGGGTACACTTATTGCTCTGAGGAGCTGGGCAATCCTGAGCTCATTGACAGTTTAATAATTTGAACCACAAAAGCTGAAAACAGTGAACTCTCACATCAGATAAAGTACCTGGCAATAGGATGTTTCTAGAAGAGTTGGGACCTAGCTTGATACATTGGGAATATGCTCAAAATCCTTTGTAGCTGCTCCCATAAGGGGGCAGAATCTATTTCCTTATCCCTTTAATGTAGCCAAGTGACTTGCTTTCACACACACACACACAAAAAAAGCACAGAAGTGATATTTGGCCACTTCTCAGCTTAGTCCTCCAGGGGTCTTATAAGTTTCCACTTCTGCTTTGAGAATCAGAGGGGCCACTAAATTAGTAAGTGATCCTTCAAGTCTAAGAGTTAACATTCCCCCCTACCTG
>VMDO01035490.1:0-15963 GCA_007922755.1 Pedetes capensis | reverse complement strand
GGGAAGAGAGAGAGAGAGAGAGAGAGAGAAGAGATAGATAGATAGATACAGATAGATATTATCCCTTACTTAACTTGGGACTTAAGAATTGCTGTGGTGCAAAAGTGTACCCATACAACCATTTTGTTTTTCACTTTCATTATAGTGTTCAATAAGTTACATGAGATATTCAACATTTTATTATAAAATAAGCTTTCTGTTGGGTGATTTTGCCCAGCTGTAGGCTAATGTAAGTGTTCTGAGCATATTTAAGGTCTGCTAGACTAAGCTATCCCCATCTGTCAGCTTGTTGTGCTGTGGGGGCTTGCGTGTTGCTGTGTTACTGAAAGCTATGCCAATAGCATTTCAGATATACTTATGGTAGACAGGTTTCAGCTGAGTTTCCATACTAAGTTATACTAGGGAGAAGGACCTGGCAGACCACTCTTGAAACAATTAACCATTGAAAACCCTATGAATAGCAGAGAAACACTGTCAAATATAGTGCTGGAAAATGAATCCCCCAGGCTGGAAAGCATTCAAAAAGCAGGTAGGGAAGAGTTCCTTCCTCTAAGTAGAATCAACACTAATGACAGGAATGGAGTAAAGCCCCTGGGACCTCCTTTTGCTCATGTGGCATGACTCAAAATGAGAACAAACAGCGGCTGCAACCTTGGACTCAAACATACAAAGGTTGTGTGCATGACACAGTGTTGGGCAGTACTTCTTTCTGTTTTATACAGGGTCCCTGGGAGTCTAATTGGACTCGATGGCACCCCACAAAACAACAGGCAAAGATGTGATGTTTGGTAGGTTAGGTGTATTCTATCCACTTTTAAGTCACAAAGTTTTCACCTTTCAATGGGTGCAGTAGGACATAACCTTACCATTAAGTCAAGGAGTATCTGTATTTCTGCTTCTGATGCTTCTTCCTCTGATTCATTTGGAATTACTTTATCTTATCCCAAGCAGCATACCCAGGCTTCTTCAGGGCTTTCCCACTATCCTTGTCACCATGACAACTTTTTGTCAATGTTTAAGATTTTATATTATAAGAGTGCATGTGTTTGAGGAGAGAAGACACTGCCCTACTTATTAATAACTTAATCTCTCAAGCTCTAATTTTATGATCAGTAAAGTAGTGGTAATACCTTCTCTTGATGGGACTATTATAAGAGTGAAATGAGAAACCATGTGAAAAAACTTTTAATCTCTATAACAGCATTATTGTGATGTAATTACATGAAGCTGTACCACTGTGGTATCTGATCCTATCAGATCTGGGAAGCTAAGCAGGGTCAGGCCTGGTTAGTACTTGGACAGGAGACTGCCTGGGAATACCAGGTGCTGTAGGCTTGGGAGAAGGGCCTGACAACCCACTTGCAAAATCAATCAGCCATTGAACACTTTATGAATAGCAAAGAAGCACTGGCAATAGTGCTGGACATGGCAGTGTGTTATTTAGTGTTTCATCTGTTGTACATAGACAGGGTCGCTATGAGTTGGACCCGACTCAACATTACCTAACAACAGACAATCCATTCTAATGTTAGTAAGGAAAATTTGAATATTTGTTTTTCTTCCCATTGACAAGTCCTTCTGAAGGCAACCAATTGTTAAGGCTACTTGTTCCTGCTGATAGTTTGACATAACATGATAATTTGCATATACTTATTTAGTAAGACTAGAAGTATTTCTGTGTGCTTTTAATTGCTATTCTGTTTACTTTTCCCCTTTTCTCTTTTATATTGTCTCATCTTTCCTTCCCTATTACTGAGTTGTGTTTCCTAGTTCTACTTATTGCTGTCATTGGGAGAGAGAGACTAGAATTTACTAAATTGTGCTTCTGCAGGGAAAGTAAAATTCTACCATGAGTTCTAAAGAAAATATCTTTTGAGACCTTAACTGTTCACTTAAATTAGGAGGTCTTGAAATAGTCTTTTCTGCTTTTGTGTGGGAGAAACTATCAGGGTTTGATGAGCATTGCATAAAGTAACAAGTCAAGTATATTAACGTGTTTTAGAACTAGTATGTTGGGTATAGAATCAGAGCATATGAAAACTAAAAATATAGATTTAAAGATTTTTGGCTGGGCATCTGAGATAATATGAAAGAAAGGGAAATAGAGGCTTGTTCTTTATACTAAAAAGCTTATACTTGGTAATGCTAACGGTGGCTTAGAGACTGACTGAAAAAATTTTGTCTAAATGACGATATAAGAATACATGTTACTCTTTTTTTATTTGGGAGTATCTTTTAAAATGAACCTTTTATCTTAAAGTCCTTAAAATCTAAGGGGAAAAAAGTTGTATTTATTTGTATTATCTACCCAAATTGGTACAGGGTTCTGCTCTTGACAGTCCAGTCTATGAGGCCCAGTTTATTATAATCCTGAAAACAAATCAAGCCTAGTAATCCAAAAACCTACTTGTTATCATTAATGTGTTTGAAACATTTAAAGGATAGAATAGAATCTATTCTTGTGTAGTTGAGAAATTTTATTCCTTTGTTTAAGTGACAATTTAACAGATTTTACCCCACCCCCTTCTTCCTTTGGCTACAGCTCCCTAGTCAACATTTTCTGGGAGCTCCCTGCTCCTCCATTATGAAAATATCATTTTGAGAAACCACTACTTATTGAAAATGATGGGAAGGAAAATATTCTGCCACGGAGTATATTTTGTAATAACACTTAATTAAATCTTATTTTATTTTTAGACGATATTCCTGAGGCCTAAGAATCTTCATTATGTATTGTAGACATTAGATAGATTTACTATATTCAGACTCAGTTGGCCATATTTATTAGGTAGCTATTTTTGTAAGAATGATTTTCTTATAAAAGTTTATATGCTCAGTTTATGTAATCATCTTATAAAATCAAGTTAGAATGCCCAAAGTCTAATTATTTAAATACCTTTGATAAATAAGAGTTTAAAATATAGTACTTATGGCTTATACTTGATGAAATTAAAATTTAACTAGAGTTTGGTTTTAATGTAGTTTGATTGGAGCTCCTTGATAGTGGCCAAGAAGCTCATTCTGTATTGAGTATGTGAGACAGATTTTACAAATCAGCTTTTTAAAAAATCTGTTCCAAGATTATTTTAAAGCAATTACAGCTCTAATTAAAACAAAGATCTCAAGAAAAGTAATTCAGATGCCGAGTACATTTATTGAGCTCATTTATTTCATTTTTGTTCATTTTAAAGGTATTTTGTACATTGTTGTTGTTGTTAGGTGCTCTTGAGTGTCTCCGACTCTTAACGACCCTCATAAGGTTTGCAATGGCTGATTGCTTTGGGATTGCTTCTGGAGTGGATTGTCGGGTCCTTCTCCCGTTTTTGTGGTGTTAGGGATAGAACTTGGGATAGAATGCGAGTCCTCAAAGACAGCAGAGCAGCGCTTTACCAACTGAGCTAAACCCTAGCCCCACTTTGTACGGTGGAAATTTCAACTCTAACTTTTCTGAAGAAGTTACACAGGGAACAATTGTTAGTGAGTCCAGCACAGGGAAAATACTCCAAATAGAGTAAAGCACAAAAAAAACCTTAGAAATTAAATAATGTAGTATTTTAGAAATTAAATGATATGATAATTTAGACAACTGCATTATTCCCTGTTCAGATGACTTTGGAAGAGATTAATGTTTAAGTATCGTAAGTGATAGAATTAATCTATTTTAAAAGGTGTTAGATTTAAGTCACTTTCTGAAATGGACCCAAATTGAGGTTTTCCAAAGAGTGGTTTTCGTTATTTAAATGTTTAGTTACTGATCAAGTAGGCCCATCATGCTTTGTTGTAAACTTTGGTAGTCTGCTTATCTGTGAAGACTGAATGGTGTAAGATATTGATCCTGTCTTTGTTGGAAAGCAGCAATGCTGTATTAATATTTAGCTACATTTCCTGTGTGCTGATATTAATGATTCTCTTATGAGTAATGTGTATTTTGCTAATTGCTGTAAACTCATTTTTCCTTCAGATTTAATTGAATTTGGTTATTTATGGTAATTTGACGGCACCTAACAACATTCTTAATGATAGCACCCTCATAGTGAAAATAGTTCTCCAGTTTTTCTTAAACATTGTAGATCTGGAACTTCAAATATAAATGTTCGAAGGATCTTTTTTTATGAGTATGAATTAACACAAGAAGAAAAACACAGCTGGTAAATTGACAGTAACATTGTTAAACAGTTCATTTCTTCTGTTCCAAGGCACCTAACATTTGGCCTAAAAGGCTATTAAAATTTTAGATTAGATTCTGTTTGTATTGTGTAGTAAAAAGACTATTTCCTCTGTTTTTGCTCCTTCTGTTAAACTAAATTCTTTGTGGCAACCTCCATATTTTGCATTTGGAGATTTGACTATGATTGTCTGAGCTCCCTTTTTAAATGTTTTCCTAAATATGTTTTGAAAACCCAGATATCATATGTAGATTTAATGATCTAGCATTGTTGGTATCTTTTATATGTACATATATAACGTGTTTATATATGGGATCACAGACACTATTTTAAGGTCATGTCACTGCATTTAATATAGCCATTCATTTTCCAAGTCCTCATTATTAATGTGAACTTAGTGAAGATGCTATATTTCACCCAGTCTGATCCTATTTGATATTTGAACATTTCTCCCATTTCTTAGCCACAGTTATTTCTGTTAACTTTGCAGAAGTTTGGAAGAATTGTAAGTAATCAGAGAACTTCGTGTAGTCTGTTTGGAGGCTGCCTTTAACTGCAATATACACAGTGTTTTGGGAGTTTTTTTGTTTCGTTGGTTTATTTCTCTTAAGAGAGATGGAGTTTTTGTTAATGTCTGGCCAATTAGGAAAACATCTACATTGTTTAAAAAATTTTAATTTTTGGAGGCTAATTATCCAGACTTACAAAAAACTTGTGAAAATAATACAGGTAGTTCCCATATACCCTTCCCAGGGGGCGCGGGGCGGGGGGCTGGGGTTTAGCTCAATTCGTAGAATGTCATGCTGTATCCCTAGCACCGCAAAAACGAGAGAAGGATATGGCAATCCACTCCTGAAGCAATCCCGAAAGAGTCAGCCACTAAAAACCCTATGAGGGTTGCTGTGAATCAGAAGTCACCTCTATGGCCCTTAACAACTCTTCACTGATATTTGCCCAAGTTAATATCTCACATAATTGTAGTCTGATCATTAAAACCAAAAAACCAATGCTAATATTGTTGACTCATATACACACTTCTCTTTACTGTTTCTCCCACTAATGTCTGTTTTCTGGTTTAAGGTCCAATCCAGGATTACATAATATGTTTAGTTTTCATATCTCTTCAATTTTCTTTAATCTGGAGTAATTCTTCATTCTTCCATTATCTTCCATGACCTTCACACTTTTGAAGAATACTGGTCAGTTAATTTGTAAACTGTCTCCAGATTTTGGTTTGTCTGATGTTTCCTTGAGATCATATACAAATTACAAGTATTGCCAAGAATACCACAGAAGCTCTGTGCTCTCCTTGGTACATAACGTCATAATGACATTGATATGTCCTGTTATTAGTAATGTCAGCTTTGATCCTTTGGTTAAGGTGGTGCCTGCCTGATTATGCCACTCTAAAATGCTGTTTTTTCCCCATTGTACTTAATACATAGGAAACTTTGAAACTGCAAATACCTATCTCCTAGTGATAATCTCACATTAATGATTCTTAATCACTCCAGTTATAGTGATATTTGCACATGGTGGTTGTTATTTACATCTCTCCTTTTACATTTATCAATTGGAATTCACTGTAAAGAAGAGCTCACAACTCACTCTCAGTTTTCTCTCTCAGTATGGACTCACAGATGTTATATATTCTCTGGTCATATCTATTATTATCATTATTCCTTTTGTTGCTGAAATTTCTCCAAGTTTGGCCATTGGGAACTCCCTTAAGCTGACTTCTGTGTTCTTTGACATGGAAAGGTAGTTTTTGAAGAGAAAGAACAAGCGTGCTCATACTTAGGAAGGACCAGGAATTGAGGCATAGTGAGTGGCATATGAAAAGAAATGAGGCCCAGGGAGAGAGAAAAGTAGATGTATGTGCCACAGAAGGTCTGTTTGTTCTGGAGTGGGTACTAAGTGAAGATACATCTCCACATGCTTTCTCAGCAGTGATAGCCATTTCTCACCATTGCTCCTTTGATTTTGGTTTCTTCCTCAAATTCCTTGGTTTTTCTTATTCTTGATGTCAGAATTTTGGTTATTTTCCATTCATCTTTCTCTAATTTGTCCCCTCAGTCTGTTTGCCCATATGCTTCCTCTCCACTCCTTGAAGTCTGGGTTTTTTACTCTCCTCTGTTATCTCTTTGCTGGCTTATCCTTTGTCTTAGTAACATGGTATTTTTTTTTTTTTTCTTTTTTTACCTTGAACAATATCTTGTTTTTCTGTCAGTTTCCATTCAGGCATACCTTTTCTAGGCACCTTTCCCAATCTGGCCCACCCAGATTTTCTTACTCTTTATAAATTCACTTATTGTGTTCTGATTACCTTAGCATTTTTCATTTGTATTGTCTACAGTCTAAACTGCCTGCAGCCATAGCCCTGTGACATCCAATCCCGTCAGATCTTGGAAACTAAGCAGGGTCAGGCCTGGTTAGTCCTTGGATGGGATACTGCCTGGGAACACCAGTTGCTGTAGGCTTGGGAGACGAACCCAGGAACTCACTCCCAAAAGTCAGTCCACCATTGAAAACACTATGAAACACTGACAATAGTATTTTGCCTGTTGTACGCAGGATCGCTATGAGTCAGATACCGACTTGATGGCACCTAACAACAGCAGTCTAAACTGGTTTTTAAGCAGCATAAAGCTAATGATGATATTTATCTTTATATTCTTGCAAGGTCTTTAGTGCATCATCAGATTGCCTATTAAACTGAACCCAGAATTATCAACATTCTTAGCTCTTATTTGCCACTGCCTGAAGTTGTACAATATGTTGACTATAGAGAGTTTAGAGGTTTCCTCTAGTGTGCTTAAATCATCCATATAGAAAAAAAAGAACTACCAGCATTTATTTCATTGTCACTAATTTTTAAAAATTGTAGCCAGAACTAAGCAGTCTTTTTATTTCATTTTATTTATTTACTTATTTATTTTTGGCTCAACTTTAGAGATTTACTTTTTTCTACCTAGGAGAATCCATACAAATGACAAGATCTTATTATTTTTAGAGCACTCATGTACTTCAAAAAAAATTATAACCTGCCCTTACTTTATCAATGTAGAGATTTGTTTGTTTGTTTTATCTTTTTGAGACAGGGTCTTGCGGTGTAGTCCAGGCTTTCCTGGAACTTTCCATGTTGACCAGACTGGCCTTGAACTCACATCAATCCTCCTGCTTCAACCTCCTGAATGCTGAGATTACAAGCATGTGCCACCATGTTCAGCTCTTAGTGCAGAATATTTAAATAATGATAAATTATTTCAATATTTAGTTGGTATTTGCATGTTCATATGTATCCCATTTAGTTTATGTTCTCAGCAGTGATGAAACCAATGACTAAAACTGGTTTTTTGTTTCTAGTTTAATCTGCCCTTCTCAAGGAGCAAATGTTTTATATCATGTCTGTTTATTGTGGCAACACAAAATGTGATCAACATTTATGTGTGTAGACCTCATTGTGTGGTCTTTTGTCAGGAAAACATGGTTTTGAAAGATACTAGAGCTGCCCTATTTATAATATGGTGTGCCTTAAATACTGTCTTTTACTAGCTACATGAAAAACTATGCAGAAAATTAGTTGAATACAAGAAAGAAGAAAAAGTAGTGTTACTTTTATTGTCTAGAATGTGTAAAGTGTCATGCTTTTGTTAAGTGTTATTTTGGTTATACATTTTCAGACAACTTTTGCCACTATGCATCTGACTGTATTTTAGGTGTTTTCAGATATACTACTGATAGCTCCTGTTGCTATATGGACTAAATTCATTTAAATGAAAAGAAAGTCAGTCGGCACTCTTTCTATTGGTAGGTGGGATAGAGGATGAGATTGTAGCTTAAGGGAGTCATTCAGATGATCTTGCCTTTAAGTTTCTAGACGTTAAATCTGTTCATACTTAAAGCCCTCATGGGGATTTTGTCTTTTTATTTTTTAGGGTGACACAGACTTATGATGCAGGTGCATGTATCTACTTCTATTTTGCCTTTAACTACAGGGGAATTAGTGACCCACTGACCGTGTTTGAACAGACGGAGGTAATTCTGCACACACATATATAAAGCTTTCACATTCTTTTATTGATTTAAATAATGTATAGTATCAGTTGTAGTTTGATTTTCCTTAATTACACATGGTTTCCCTGGCCATTGGCCTTTTGAGATAAAAAGCATATTGGTTGTACTGGCTTATGTGCTGATCAGGAGTCTTCATACAGAGCCTAGTCAGGACCTAACATGTTAGGAAGATGAAAGCAAGGGGGAAAAACAAGGAAATTTTTCCCACACTTAGCTATACATACAACTAACAAATAATTTGTCCCATGTTATTGACCTAATGTTCTCCATAAAGATTTTTATGTTTGATTCCTGATAGCTTTGTAAGTAATCTTGAATCTTATGTCCACAGAATGGCATTAAGCAAGTAATTTAGCCTACGTAAACCTCATTTTATCTGTGAAATGGGAGAAATTGTAATTATTCTACAAGGCAGCAAATTGCTTGGTAATTTTCTGGACACACAGGAAGTAGTCAGTCAGTGTTAGTTGCTAATGCTTGTTGGTCTGAGATGTTTATGGGAAGTAGAAGCTGATCTCACACCTGTAACTTTTTACTTATAACCATTAACAGTTTAGTGCGGCTGAATTGGTCATTTTGCCTTTTCCCCCCCTTTAATCCCAAAGTGGTCTTTGTAGATTCTGTGACAGTTTATTAAAAGAAAAAACTTAGAAACCTAGGCTGCATATTTTAATTGCTTTTAAAACACAGTTAACCTAAGAGGGAGGAAAATTAGGCTTCTAGTTTCTTATTTAGCCCAAGAAGTATATGCCTCCTTTGGGAGTTGGACCTTACTATTTCACTCCAAAATGAAATCTAAGTAGCAACAATTTGTTGTGTTGTTTCCAAATACAGGCTGCTGCTAGAGAAGAGATCCTTGCAAATGGAGGGAGCCTGTCACATCACCATGGAGGTATTCTTTGGGGGGAGTAGAATTTCTAATATCCCTACTTTTAAAAATACTTGGATCAAAACAGTGCTGGGGAGAGTCATGATGTAATTTGAGAGAACTTGAAATTTCTTTAACATTTTTATGTCTTACAGTAGCTGTGACTGAAGTAGGTAGGTTGTGGTAGTAACCAAGAGAATGCTTGATTTGACAAGCCTGCCTAAATGTGGAGCCTTGCCAGCTTTCTGAGTTCTCTAGGACCTCATGTTACCAGAGATACCCTGGCTTGCCTGGGAGGCATTTGGCCATTACAGCCAAAGTTTTTAAAGGAAGAAAACAAATAACCCTACGTAAATATTTTTCAACCATTATTGTAATATAGCTGGACATCAATTGCATGTATATTAAAGAGTTATTTGTTCTTTCCAGTCAAAACTCAGTAAGTTAATTAAGATATTTTTCAGTATTTTTCAATATTTTAATGCTATTTTGTTTGTTATCAGTTGGTAGTCATTTTGTTTTAAGTTTTATTAGAGAATCTCTCACATCACCAGTAAAAATGATTATCTCACATCTATTTTTGTTACTAGTAACAAGGAAAGTAATATGATGAAGTCTTTTGAAAGTTAAACAATGGCCATTCTGTCATTACAATTATAATTTTTGAGCTTGCTGTTGTTGTTAGGTGCCGTTGAGTCACGTCCGACTCAAAGCAACCCTCATAGGGTTTTTTTGTTTTTTTATTGGAAATTTTTAATGTACATCTTAATGTAATTCATTCTGACATGCTTTTCATTGTGACATTTCCATGTATGCATTTTGATAAACATGATTCATATAGGTTACCGCTTACCCTCCCCTATGCTTCCCCCCTCCCACCCTTCCCATCTAAGTTTCCCATCTAAGTCTTCTCTATCTTTTACTTAGTAGTATTTTTCTATATGTCCTTGGGTTCCAGTTCTGTTTAAGATAGAAACCTTTCCTGTAGTGGTCTTTGTTTTTATCTTGAGCTGATTCAAAATTATAAGAAGGAAAAATCCTATTCAAAGGTCGGATCATAATAAAAGCTGGGTGGGGGGAGATAAAAATGATGTCGATATAAATGGACTAGAAATTGCATGTAATTGTCCTCATGGGGTTTTCAATGGCTGATTGTTTCGGAATTGTTTCAAGAGTGGCTGCCACATCCTTCTCCCATTTTGCAGTACTGGGGATCAAACCCAGGGCTTTAGAGAGCACAAAGCAGCACTCTATCAACTGAGCTAAACCCTAGTCCAGTTTTCTATAACAGAAATTTGTTCTTTTTTGTTTGTTTTTTTAATGTGCCAGGGATTAAACCTAGGAACCTATACCTCCTCCTAGGCAAGCGCTTTACCACTGACCTGTGTCTCGTAGAAATTTGTTCTTCATATAGTCTTTCACATAATTTTATGCTTAGAAAATAGAAATGCATATTTTTAATTTTTAAATAATTTTTAGAGAGGAGGAGGAGGACAAATAACTACACAATTTAAAAATTCAACTCCTATGCCTGCCCTGGACTCTCCATATCCCTCTTTTCCTGTTTGATTTTTGTTCATAGCACTTATTATCTACTTTACTTTGTAGTTGTAGTTTTTAAAATTACCTGCTTCTTCCTATTGGGAAGTTAGGGTCCATGAGGATGGGAATTTTTGTTTTGTTTGTTGCTGTATACTAGCACCTAAAATTGCTTAGCCTACTTAGCCTTCATGTATGTATGTAGAATGAATGAAAGAATTTGATGGAAAAAGTAGTAGACTGTAGAGGGCTATGTCCATGTGACAGTCTTGCAGTTAGGCCTGGAGCAGATTGCTGGTATGTATGAATGAAATAGGTAATTCCAATATCATTAAATCAATGTAACATTTTTTACTATTACCTTTTTTCTTAACCCTCATAAATAAATTTTTACCTAGTCTGATAAGCATTAAAGTGAGTGAATTTGCTTTTTCCCTTTTCCTATACTTTTCCTTTGATAGAGATTCTAATGAATATTAGAATGATAAAAATGAAGAAAGGAAAACATATTGGGACTCCTTCAAGTGGTATTAAAGCTTCTGATTACTCAGAGTCTAAACCTCATTTTGGAAATTTAAAATTTAGATTTTAGCTCCTTCAGAATGTTCAGAAAGTTATATAACTTATTTTAAACATTTTAATTCTATTTCTGGATGACAGTGTATTAACATATGAAGAACTTTTAAAAAGACAATATTATGAAGTATTTGTGTGTTCTTCATTCTAAATCAATTGCATGGGATGAGGAAGCAAAATAATTTAGATTTAATGACTTGAAAAATATTAAAATGTCTTTTCAGTAACCAGCAATTTTGCCCTCTGTTATGACAGCAGCCAACAGTGTACCACCTTCTTTAAAAATCAGGAAATGTAAGATCTGTGTTTATAATGGTGATTATAAAAGAGGTGATTCTGTCAGAGGATGAGAATAGCTGAATCATGTATATAAGAAGGAAGTGGAAGCTTACTTACATTTAGGTAATTGATCATTAGATGAGTTAATCCCTTTATTGTGGAACAATATGTTCTTAGTTCATTTACTCTTTATAGTGTTAGAAATTATGTAGAAGTTGGATGTGACCAAATGGCCCAAAGCATTGCAGAGGAAAGCCAAACCATGGCTCTTCTGTAGGATCCGTGAGGATATTCAAGTCTCTCCAGTGGTTAGATGTGAGGTGCCAAAAGTTTAATGTGGCGGAAGTGCTGATGTTACTTACTCAAATACACTGAGAGCTTCTTACTTTCTAACAGAACCTACATAAATATACTTGAAGTAATGTATCTGCAAGCTGTCATTGCAGAAAAGATGGAAGTATGCATATATGTAAAAATAATAGAATTAAACAATTCTACTACAGAAATACTTGACACTTGGGTTATTTGTGAAAGCTGTAGAAGGCCATTATATTAATCAACACACAAATAACACAGAAATAGGACTTAAAAAGAAATAGTTTGAAAAATACAAACCTTAACCTATAATATGATGATTGTTCAATTCTTAGTTTGAAAATAAATCATGTAAATGCTAGGTCTGTCTGGAATTTCTGTTTATTTGTTTTGTTTTTGTGCTGGGGATTGAACCCAGGGCCTTGTGCATGCTAAGCATGTACTCTACTGCTGAGCTACATTGCTACATCACCTGCCCTCAGTGATACTTTTGATATAAAGTATGCTTAATGCCTTTTAATGTTGTATAATCTGTTTTCATATTATAAATAGTACTGTTCTGCTAGACAAGATTTCAAAAAATCCTGAAGGGCTTTATAGTCCAGTAGAATAAAATATTACAGCATTTCAAAAGCTACTGATCTAAACTGATGGGATTATGATATCATCACCACTTTAAGATACAAGTCTCCTCTTTTCTTCAGAATCCACTCAAAAGATGACTGTAATAAACATACAAATGCTATAGATGCTAAACTAGTGAGAAGGGAGGATAAAATAAAGGAATGAGTTAACATAACAATCTTTACATGCTACAAAGTAGGTATCATTCCTGTCTTTCAAATGAAGACACTGGGTTTCTGAGTCTATAGTAACTGCCCAAAATATCAGGAGAAATTGTTAGTGCCAGAATTTGAATTTAAACTCAGGTATTCCTGCCCCATGTCCCTGTCCTCTTACTTAAAATCCTAAAATATCTAAAATGGTTAAAATGTAAAAAGATTGAGATTGACAGCATTTGAAAGGAAATAAATAAAAATTTTAAAATATATATGGAAAGAAATATACATTACTGTTTTTCTTTAAAAACATAAATCCTCCTTTAATTTTGACATTGTCTAACCTGATTATCTGCTTTACTTTAGATGAAACAGAAAAACAGAGATGAATGGCAATTTTAATTTCCTCATCATGGATAGTTTCATTGTTTTCTCAATTCTTGCCCATAAGTCAATTTTACTTTCTGGTTGTTTCTATACTTTGTGACTGTAATAGACATCTAACATGTCATCAGTACCAGGTAATAAAACAATGCAGGTCATCTCATGTTATAGTAAAACTACCTGTATAGTTTATATGCATTTTCAGGTTCTAGGTTTAGAGACTTTTGCTTGTTAAAGACTCCCCAAGTTTGATGAACTAATTTAAGATATTATTGGCTTGAAATTGACTATAGCAAGGTTTAATTATATATTTGTGGAGAGACTTGCCACATTTAAATATGTCTTTTATTGCTGTACTGTTTCTCATTTTTTGTTTTCCATGTGGTCAAAAATATGACTGCAGGGAAGCAAACTGAACTACCTGATTTCCTCTAGAGCTTAGGAAAAGGAACCAAAGCTGGGCATATTGGTGCATGCCTGTAATCCCAGCATTCAGGAGGGTGAGGCAGGATGGTCATGAATTTGAGGCCATCCTGGGCTACAAAGCAAACTCCAGGCCAGCCTGGCTGTGTAGTGAGAATCTGTCTCAAAAAACCTGGCAGGGGAGCAACCAGGTATGCCTGAATATATTTAAGATGTGCTAATAGAATGAAGATGCTTTCCCTTTCCTTAGCTATTAAAGATTGGAGTACTCCAGGGCTCAGCCCTCATCCTTTCAGTCCTGTTTACTTATTCCCTCAGTGATTATCTCAGCCCCACAAATCATGCTGATGCTATATGCTGATGACTCCAGGTACCAAAAGACACTACTTCTTCCAGCATGGCCTTAGTTCAAATCACTGTTTCTCCTGCTGGGCCACTGCAATGGCCTCCTGACGCATCTGTTTGCTTTGACACTATCCTCCTACCCTCATTTCTCGTGCCCCAGAGTAATGTTTAAAAAAAAAAAAAGTCAGTGGTTTCTGTTCATATTTGAATGAAATTCAGTCTTCTCATTTGGCCTTTAAGGTTGTAAATGGAATATCTATCCTGCTGTCTGTCCTCATCTGTGATTACTTTTGCCTTCAAAAAGCAATAATGGCCTTCCTGCTCTTGCTCAGATATACTCATTCCTTTTCCCCTTCAAGGCTTATGCTACTGGTTCCCTCTTTTTCTAATGTTCTCTCTCCTCGTGCCCTGGCTCACTTTCTTCCATCATGCAGATCTCCAATAACAGTGTCACCTTCTTAAGGGTGTCTTCCTCTCCTTTTGTGTAGTTTCTGTGTCCCCATTTGAATTCAGTTCATTGAGGTTACTGGATTTATCTTGTTTGTCACTGTATTCCCTAGTCCTGAAATCAGTGGCTGGATGCTTTACCTAGGTCTACATAGTAGATGCTCATGAACATACTAAGCAAGTGGATTAATGTGTGCCTGGCGGCTTATAGAATTTGGGGCAGTTGCACAAATTCTTAGATATCTCCAAATCTTGTGTATTAGAATGGCAATAGTTTCATTGCTCTTATTGCTAATCTAGCTTCAAACATTTAATAACCAGTCGTTGTTTGAATGTAGGATCATATTTAATCATAGAAAAGCTCAGTTTATTTCATGATATTAGCAGAGTCAGTTATTCTGTAGAGTAAAATAATATGTAATTCCACACCACCAGCCATTTTAGTATTCTTTTATAGATGCTTTATGTATGTAAAGTTCCATTCAAACTTTACCTTAAATATAAATTTGAAAGGCTGATAAATAGTAAAGAGTATACGATTTGGAGTCAAATCTACATTGGACTCCTAACTATGCCAGCTGTATGACCTAAGGGAAATAATTTCTCTGAAGAGCAGAGAAACAGGAATAATAGTATCTATCTCATAGATTTATTGTAAAATGTAACTAATAAGGTATGTAAAGCATCTAAAATGCCTTGTATGCAGTAGATGCTTAAGAAAAGTTGTCATGTAGCCAGGTGCCATGGCACATACCTTTAATCTCAGCAGCTTGGAAGTTTGAGGCAGAAGGATTGCAAGTTCAAGGCCAGGGGGAGCCTGTGCAACTTAGCAAGACTGTCTTAAAAAAAAAAAAAAAGTTGTGTACTTTTTATAACAGCAACAACAGTACCAGAACTCTGGTTTGTAAACTGACTCTTTTGTCCTAACCATTAAAAAAGGAGTTGCATGGTAGTAGGAAAAGACCCATACTTTCAAGTCTATAGCTGTACCACCCTGGCATCCGATCTCATCAGATCTCAGAAGCTAAACAGAATTGGGCCTGGTTAGTACTTGGATGGGAAATCACCTGGGAATACTGGGTGCTGTAGGCTTGGAAGAAGGATCCAGCAGCCCACTCCCAAAACAATCAACCATTGAAAACACTACGAATAGCAGAGACTGACATAGTGCTTGGCATGGCAAAATGTTGGGTAGTGTTTCATCTGTTGTACATAAGGTCTCTGAGTTGGACCCAACTTGACATTACCTAACAATAACAACAATATATATTCAAGGGGAATGATTCAACAATAATCTTAACACTTTTTCATCCATAACCTACAGTTAGTCTCACTACAGGAAAGAAGATCTATTAAAATCTGTATGAAAGCAAAGTAAAGCCAGTGTGGTGGCTCACACCTGTAAGCCTATAGGCTGAGGCAGGAGGATCATTGAGTTTGAGGCCAGGCTGTGCTACATAGCCAGACCCTGTCTCAAAAGCAAAATAAATTTCCTTCCCATTATTAATTATGAAATTTGCTGTAGAAATGTCTTTTCATAATATCTTCTCTGTTTAATCATTTGTAAATTTCAAATCTCCTTTGATATTCTGTATAGTTTTATAAAATGGAAACCTTTTCAGTATAAATTTTTTTATTGGAAATTTTTAATATACACCTTAATGTGATTCATTCTGACATTCTTTTCATTATGACATTTCCATATATGCATTTTGTTGTACATAATTTATATAGGTTCCCCCTTACCCTCTTGTATGCTCCCCTC
>VMDO01035489.1:0-16030 GCA_007922755.1 Pedetes capensis | reverse complement strand
TAATATTATATCTCCTGACATTGCTTAACAGAGAATTGAATCCAGCTCTTATAATTTCAAATCCAGAAGACTCTGGATATGAATCTGGTATTTGTGACATGTGAAACCCAATCAAACAATATTAGGGGCCCTCTTTATGAAAAGTATTATAATATTAAAAACAAAATATTATGTTTAGAAATCAGCAATTATTTAAAATAAGGAAAAATGTCACATAGTATAAAAAACTAAAAGCTGAAAATATTTCAAAATTTCTATAAAACTATAATATTTTAGCTAAATATTTGTAGAATACATTCTACATACTCTGATTGTCTGTTCATATGACAATTATTTTGTAATTTCTTTAGATAGAAAGGTAATTCAATCTATCTTCAGGATGGATCTGAAAACATTCAGCCTCCCAATTCATGTTTGTAATGTCATGTAAATTTTAGGCCTATTATCAAGATTGAGAAAGCTATCAACTTTCTTTTATGTTTGGGCTATAAGATTTCATGGCATTTCAAGGTTACTCATGGAGTAAGTAATCTTCAATACACTTTGCATTAACCAACTTTTTTCCCTACTATGTCTTTGTTGTAAAGGCTTATTATGAGTTTTGGAGTTGTTTTGCTCCTGTCAGTATTTTGTACCAAATCAGCAAAAAATGTCTTTGCCAATATATTTATAAGTTTTATTCTGGGGCTGGGTGTGTAGCTCAGTGGTAGAGAGCATGCTCAGTATCTGTGAAGCACAAATATTTTTGTTTTCATTTATTGCATTTCCAAATAATCTAAATTTCTATTCATTAATTCTTATCTAAATTTATCAATTTCTTTTTTCTTTCTTTTTTCTTTTTCATAGTTTGTTTTGTTTTATTTGGTTTTGTGGTACTGGGGGCTGAACCCAGGGCTTCCCATGTACTTTACAAGTATTCTACCACTGATGGGGCTGGGGTTTAGCTCAGTTGGTAGAGTGATGCTCTGTGCTCTCTGATTTGATCCCCAGCATTGCAAAAAAAAAAAAAAAAAAAAGGAGAAGGAACTGGCAGCCCACCCTTGAAACAATACTGAAAAAATCAGCCATTGAAAATCCTATGAATAGTAGAGAACCACTGACATAATGCCAGGTGTGGCACAATGTTAAAGAGTGTTACCTTCTGTTGTACACAGGGTCATTATGAGTTAGACCTGATTTGATGGTACCTAACAACAACAACACCACAGAGCTGCGCCCCTAGCCTCTTTTTCATATTTTATTTTGAGACAAGGTCTCCCTAAATTTCACAGGCTGTCTCTGGCCTCAAACTTGCAATTTTCTGTCTCAGCCTCCAGAGTTGCAGGGATTATAGTCATTCACCACCATGCCCAGCAATTTATATATTTTTCTTAATGAATTATTGCTATAAACATGGTCTAGTTTTTGTCATAGTTTGCTTCTCAATAACAGAAAAATAGTTTTATTGGGTTCCTTGTTTATTTTCTTTTGTATTCTACTATTTTTAACCAGAATTTTCTTAGTTGTTTTTATAAATACATTTAAAGATGAATAAAACATTTGCCATTTATTTATTATTCTTCAAGACTCTTGATCTACATAATAGTGGAATGAAACAGATATTTCATGCATTGCTTGATGGATGCATATGTGAAGAATTTTATTGCCGAACACTTACTTGTTTCTTCACACTGGCTTGCTCTATCTGTAGGAATTTTGTCTGCATTTTCATATGGAACCCTCAAGTCCCATCAGGCCACAATGAGTCAGACACACTTAGACATGATTCAATATGTTGGTGTGCAGAAAGTGGGTGAGTTCACTCACACACATTCTAGTGGAAACAGTACTGCTAGGCTGGTGTTCAACAAACACAGGATTTCTGACAGCCTTCAGTGTAATTCCCGTAAAGAAATAAAGTATTTGGGGGTCTGTAGTTTATATCTTTCTTTCAGTCCACTCCCTAAAACAATCCTGAAAATATCAGCCACTGAAAACCCTATGAGGGTCACTATGAGTCAGAACCGACTCGACTAAACCTAACAAAAGCAGTAACAATAACATAGGTTACATGTGCATAGGGGCTGGGATTTAGCTCAGTTGGTAGAGCGCTGCCCTGCAGTCTCTGAGGCCCCGAGTTCAATTCCCAGCACAGCAAAAATGGGAGAACAACCTGGCAATCCACTCTCAAGGCAATCCCGAAATAGTCAGCCATTGAAAACCCTATGAGGGTCTCTGAGTCAGATACCAACTCGACAGCACCTAACAACAACAACAACAACATGTGCATTATTGAGGATATGCTTTTCCTGAGGAGAGAGTAATTAAGTTTTGTCTAGGCATTGATGAGAAAGCAAGTTTTCCACTGAGAACTTTACATATCTGGTGATTGGAAAATTATTCAAAGGCTGGTTTCAGGTTGCCTATGTTTCTTTGACTGCCTGCGTGCCTGCCTGCCTGCCTGCCCACCCGCCTTCTTTCCTTCCTTCCTTCCTTCCTTCCTTCCTTCCTTCCTTCCTTCCTATTCTACTCCCTACATACTTTTCTATGCTTGGTCTTCAGAGACACTATTATATGATGATACTACACCTGGCTCTGCAAATTTTGGATAGAAGAACTTGTGAGCCATTCTTATGGTTCACAGTAACAATATACAGAAATATCCAAAAATTTCTAAAATGTGTTCCAGTAAGTATAAACTATTTCTCTAAATAATTTCCCCTTACATGGATCTCAAAAAGCTCTTTGTCCACTCAATTAACTAAAATGAAGGGATGGGAATGGACAAGTGCTGGTGAGGATATGGAGAAAAGAGAAACTTCGTGCACTATTGGTGGGTAGGTAAGTAAGTACAGCCATTATGAAGAACCATATGTAATTTCCTCAAAAAATCAGAAACAGAACTACTATGTAATCCAGCAATCCCACTATGGGGTGTATATTCAAAGGAAGTGAAGTCAATATGTTGAAAAGATATTTGTCCTCTCATTTCAAAGCAGCACAATTTACAATAGCCAAGAATGGAAACAAACTAAGTGTCCATCAGCTGATGAATGAATAAAAAATGTGGTACATATAAACAGTGGGATATTATTTAGCCACAAAAGAATGATATCTTGTCATTTGTAACAACATGGGTGAAACTATAGATTATTGTACTAAGTTAAGTAAGCCAGACACAGAAAAATAAGCATCACAAGATCTCACCGATCTGGGAAATCTAAACATCTCATCTCAGCCATATGCTGTGGGGTATGCCTGTAAGCCCAGTGACTTGGCAGGCTGAGGTGGAAGATCACACATTTGAGGCCAGAAGCAGCTTGCACAACTTACCAAAACCTTGTCTCAAAAAACAAACAAACAAACACCCTGTTCATTTTATAGGAATTGAGAATAGAATGGTGGTTAGCTGAGCTTGGAGATAGTAGGTGTGAGGGAGACATGGGAAAGGTTCATCAATAGGTAATAAGTTACAGTTAGGGGCAAGAAGTTCTGGTGTGCTTTTGTGGAACAGGGTGACTATTGATAATGGTTATGCACTATATATTTCAAAAGCCAGAAGAAAAGGGTTTTGAATGTTTTCAACACAAAGAAAACTATTTGATGAGATAGATATATTTAACTTGATTTAAACATTACACAATGTGTACACATAGAAACATCACATGTAATGTTTTTGTTGTTAGGTGCCATTGAGTCAGGGGTCCGACTCATAGCGACCCTCATAGAGTTTTCAATGGCTGATTGTTTCGGGATTGCTTCAGGAGTGGATTGCCATGTCCTTCTCTTGTTTTTGCAGTGCTGGGGATGGAACTCGGGTCCTCAGAGAGTGAGGAACAGCACCCTACCAACTGAGCCAAACCCGAGCCCTCACATGCAATGACACCCCATTAATATGTATACTTTTATGTTTTTATATATCAGTTAAAAACAGAAAAAGGAGACAGGCTTCTTAACCAAATTCTGCTAAAATATCTTACCTTAGACTACTTTGCAAAACCATACAACCTCTTGGGTTTGGATGCATCTGTTAAAAGTGACAGATGAAGTTTCCAGAGCTTTGCAGCAAACCTGCCTCAGTATGTAGTGCTATTATTTTAAAGATGGAGACCAAACTGAAATGCTTGACTGTCTATTGTTAAAAATACAAAATTTAACCTCTGAGACAAATTATTTTCAAATCCAAATTTCATCTGCAATTTGTCAACTAGTTAGCCGTTCTTTATGGGTTTTATATTTGTTTTCATTTTTGTTTTAACTTTGCATTATGTATAGAACACTCACATTTTGTTAGGTATTTGGATGGCATATTGGTTGCTAATAATTTCCAGTGGTTGATACTTTCGACAATTTTTGTAAGTTTCCTACAAACTTTAATAACTTTTTCCTGCCTATCTTATTAAATGTGTCAAAAGGAAACCCTGTGATTATGTGTATTTCTTTTATTCACTTCTTGGTTCTGCTGAAGTTCTATTATTTTGCAGTGGGTAATCAAAAATGTTTATGAGTGGCCTGCTTGTAGTAAAGATTTCTATTGGTGAGTATATAGCATTGAAATGATCATATTATCAGATTAGTGTGCATTAAGTTGAATGTGTTACATGTTGCAAGTACATATATGCCATCACTATAATCATGTATTCCTTTGTCTCAAATAATGCTGTGTATGTTGGCAGCTAAATTCCAGAAGAACTAATGTTGCATTTTCTTAGGTAGTAATGCATATTAATAAAAACATATTTTCTTCATTAAAATTTTCATTTCAGTACTTATTACAAGCTATGCTCAACAATACCAGTTGGTTAAAAATTCTCTTCAATAGGCTGGTACCATGACCCCAAATTTTGCACATTTTTTAATGCTAGGAAAAGACATGGTTTGCCTATGGATAGTTTATAATACTTGGCGATGACATATGATAAGGGCTAGATGTTTATATTACCTGTGACAGGATTCCTTTGGGTCTATTATTAATGTGCTCACCAAACAGCATAGAATACCCTGACGAATGTACTCAGCCTTTTAACTGGGTAGCTCAAGGATGTGTTGTATTTTAATCTCCACCTGACTTCTCCATTCACTTTTCCCAAACATTTTCTTTGGCATTTATCACATTCAGTACCTTCCCATTCTTTTCATCCTTCTTGTTTTATTGATGAATAATGAGAATGTTAACACTGCTTATCTTGACATGGGAAAATGAAGAGTGACTTGCCTAAGAGCCTCTTCCCTGAATCAACTGGATGATTTCTGCGTCTTTGCTTCCAGTTTTAAGCTATGATTGCTTACACCTAACAGTAGCTATAAAATACACATTTGTGAGAAAGGCTCTAATCTCACAGTCAACGAAAGTAATCTTATTCTGTGATATGACTACAAATGAAATCATATTTTACAATGGCTAGTCTGATGCCCATGTAGAACCAAGAGTATCTAAGACACACAAAAATTCAGAAAAGTTAGTTCCATAGGCATTTTATGTATGCGACTCAATTTTTTTCCATTTCAACCATTGCTATGGAGAATATTCCTAAAATATAATTGTCTTCACAATTTTAATGGTTTATCCATTTTTAAAAAATAAGTTTTTTTTTTTTTCCTAGAGAGTTGGGTTTTGTGACTGTGAGGGAGACTTGGAAATTGAAATCATAATGATATGCTAAACCATATCAGCATAGAGGAAAGGCAAATTAGGGAAGAACTCTCAAAAGAAATTTATTCGGAGAAGGCTGAATGCTTACAAAGTGTGGGTCACAAGGAGATGCCACGTGTATACACAGAAGTGACTAACCTATATAAAGTATATATAAGTATACATATATACATGATCAGAGTAGCATACATGATTCTAAAATAATTTCTATATGAAACATAGCCAATATTTGTTCTTTAATATAGTACTGTTATGATCTCAAAATTTGTATATACATGGGTATATATTGAGTATTTTACACACACACTGTATATATATGTACACGGGTATATATTGAAGTATTTTACACACACACTGTATATATATATATGTGTATATATATGTATGTACAGTATATATATATACTGTATATATATACACACATATATGTGTATATATGTGTGTATATATATATATATATATATATATATATGCAAATATTCTTCCTTCATCAGCAAAAGCTAAACATTTATAATGTTAGGTTGACCAGGCTTGGTTCTGGCAACCCAGCACTTAAACACTTTTTAAGTCCAGCACATTTACTCAAATTGCTAAATTTTTCTCTTATAAGAAGGAGAAATTGTTTTTGCATCATACATTTTAAATCTTCCTGCTGCTTTGATTCTTCCTGAATAAGAGTGCAACTGAGACATACTTTGTAGTTTTATCTTGTTTACAAAATCAAAACTCTTACCAGTTTGCCTCAGCCCCTGAGACTGATGTTTCATCATCATCAAAGATTTTACTAGAGCAGATTCAGCCACACATTCTTTTATTTTCTTTTATTGCTTATAGTACCATTCATAAAGTATTAATACAATACAATAAAGTATTATAGTATTTCGAACAATAAAGTATTGTTCAAAAAGTATTAATAGAAATGGGAAGACATTTTTATTTTGAATTAACATCCTCTTATCTTTAATTGTATGGGGCTTTAACTCTGCAAATACTTTAATATACAATTGTTGCTTTAATATCATATTCTATATCCTCTCTGGAATATAATAAAACTTCTTGTAAAATATATGAAACTAAGAAATGTACATTCAGGAAAAAGAACTGAATCAATGAGAAAACTCTCCACATTTCCTCCTAGACAAGAACTAATTTAAAATGTGCATTTTCTAAATAAAATATTTGCTCCTTGTATACTCCTGATTTTTTTTCAATGGATGCCATTTAAAGTAAGCAGAAGTAAGTATTACATAACTTACGCACTATTTGTATTGTTAAAATGGTGCAACCTGTAGAGGTTTAGGGAGAAAATCAGTTCTCTGCTGTATTATTACCCCTAGAAGCTCTGGCCTTGGCCAATGAGATTGATTTTTATCAGAGGATCTGTGTTGTTATTTGTGTCTACATGAAGACATCTGTAAGTGTTTGAGCCCATGGTTTAATTGCAAATTCTCAAGAGACATTGTTCTTTTTTTTTTCTTGTGATACTAGAGGGTTGAACCCAAGTCCTTGCACATACTTTTCAAGGGTTCTACCACTGGGCTTCAGCTTCAGCCCATTTTTAATCTTTTATTATGACAGCGTCTCACTAAGTTATGCAGTCGGCCTCTGGCCTCAAATCTGCAATCTTCCTGCCTCTGCTTCCTGAGTTGCTGGGATTATAGGCTCAGCCACTGTGCCTGGCAAGATACGTTGTTCTTGCTCTTAGGTCCAAGGAAATAAAATTATTTTGAAATAGTAATATCATTTCACAAACCTTTGGTGATTACTTTTTAAAAAGTTTCTGGTTCTTGTGAGTTCTGTTCCAACTGAGCTTTTTTTGCAAATTTACAAAGCTATTTTGGTACTTCTGTTAAAGGTGTTGAAATATTATTAATCACACAAATCCCTTGAGCTGTTTTAAAACTATTTTCAAAAAGTGTCAAGTTTTCCATATGCACCCTCTGAATCTTTGGTTTGATGTTATAAATTGAGCTTGAGTGGAACATTAGAATACTGTGCAGTGAAAGTATTTGAAACCAAAAAGCCTAGGTTGAAATCTGGCTTCATCACTTAATTGGGTAGACTTGAAGGAGGAAGTAACTTGGGCCCACTGAACTTCAGTTTTCTCACTTGGAAAATAGATACCATAGTAGCTGATTCACAAAATGGTTTAGAGAATAAAATATGTGTATTACCTTGTGTATGTACAATCTGTTATTTTACAGAATAATCTATTTATCATTATTATTATTGCCAATCATCATTATTATTGCCAATGTTGTTGTTAGCTGCCATTGAGTTGGTGTCACTATGTACAACAGATGAAACACTGTTGTTGTGCTTCTCTGCTATTCATAGAGCTTTCAATGGCTGATTGTTTCTTGGGAGAGGGTTGCTGGGTCCTTCTCCCAAGCCTACAGCATCTGGCGTTCCCAGGTGATCTCCCATCCAAGTACTAACCGGGTTCCAACCTGCTTAGCTTCTGAGATCTAAGCAGATCAGAAGCCACAGTGGTATGGCTGCAGGCATTATTGCCAATAATTAGGCAATAGTCCACTTCTGGCTTCTCTGTCATGTCCACAAAGGAGAGAATCTAAATAATTACACAAGTAAATATCTAGCTAGACCCTGAGTAAGGGGGCCTGAGCACGCAGAGGGGGAGATGTGGTTATTATAGTCAAAGAAGCATTTCCAGACATTAGTGCTCACAGCATGTTAGCATGTTAGGAATGAAATAGCATGTTACCACTGAAGTCAAGGCTCTCGTTATAAAAGCTTAAACTTAAAAGGCATCAGAAATGGCATTCCTGCTGGAGAGGTCAAAACAATCACAAATCTGTTTCTATTTTATCAGTTCATGTTGAAATTATTTTTTGTACTAATAGTTCCATAAAAATTGTTGAAGATATTTCAAGGAGACCAAGTATAGCTGTCCAGCAAACTTTAGGTATTGATAATAAATATGCTTGATAGTTCCTGATAGAAAACAGCAGTCCTGGGTTGAGTTTAAGCAGCCCACCTCAGTATGCCAAAGCTGTAAATCTTCCTTGGGAGTTGTGTTGTGTAATATCATGTGGAATCAAACACTAACAACATTTATAAGTAATAAACTGAAAAAGAGTAAGTGGGTTATTTTTATCACCTTTCCCATCTCAGCCTAGAGCTTTTTTGATCATTTAAAACATATATAGAGAGATTTTGGCAGTCTTTAAAATCAATTTATAATTTTAAAGCTGATTCACCATCCTACAAACAGTACAACCTCTTGAATATGTTTCACATATGTTTTACTTTTTTAAAAAGGAAAAGAACAAACAGAAATTAAAAACTAACAGAAATAAAGAATAGTTTCATTTGGTCACATTATCATGTACAGGATAAAATATTTTAGTGAATGTCACTATTCAGCTGAGGTGAAATGCATAGATTTGGTGTATGAAAATTTCATTAAGTTATGTCTACAAAAATGACAAAGTATTTTAAGTGTCAAGTTCATTCTACTATAGAGTGATTTAAACCTATTTGTGAATTTGACAGTTTCTCCAACATTTGCCTCTTGCTGCTGAGTGGCCTTTACAGAAGCTGTTAATTATCAGATAATTTCACGAAAGGATTTCAGTTCTATTGATCTTGGAGCAGAGATGGTATTTATTTTTTATTTCCAGAGTACAGTATATCTTTAGAACTTGTTAGTCTATCATTTCTTTTCCTCTGAGTAACACTAATGGTTGCTGCTTATCCAAAGATTAAGCACCCTACAAGAAAAATAAGCAAAACTATTTTACAAAAATAATTTTTTACAGACATTCATTTACATCAATAATTGTACTATTAAATAAAATTTCCATATAAATCATTGTCTTTGAAGCTACAGGAGATGTAAATATGATCTTTAGTATAGAGATATAAAGATCAAATAACTGATTAAAAACAACTCTCAGTTCCTGAGTGCTTATGTTAGGTGCTGTCGATTCGTGTCCAACTCATAGTGACCCTCATAAGCGTTTTCAATGGCTGATTATTATGGGATTGCCTTGGGAGTGAACTGCCACATCCTTCTCCCATTTTTGCAGGTGCTGGGATTTGAACCCGGACCTCACAGATTGCAGAGTGGTGCTTTACCAACTGAATGAAATCCCAGCCCCCGGGGAGTGTTTATAGGTGGAGGGTAATTTCTAATATTTAGACATGAAAAACTTTAATATGTTAGCCTGAGTATTTCACCTGGCTCAAAGAGAAATCCCTATATATTTCAGAACATTTTTCAAAACCCTCCAGGTGGTAAGTGGTCAAGGAAAGGTACAAAGTTTGTGAGAACCCAGGGAATGCAAAGAGCACATCTAATTGCTGATCGGGAGGAGGCCAGGCTGCAACCCCAGCTCCAGACTTCTATAGTTTACTTGCTTGATGTCTTCTATTGGATGTTCATTAGGAATCACTCATTTGTATTAAAATGAAAGTCTTGGACTCTTTTTCTCCCAAATACAGAGTTTTCCATATCATTATCAAGAATACTAGCATCTTGCTAAACATAGGAGGTATCCCTTATTCTCTTCCTCCCATCTGTGCTCTAACATCACTCATGTAATCCCTGACAAAGTTGATCCAGTACTCATTTCTGTGCCCACCACCCAATCCAGACCAGCTTCTCCTCACTGCCAGCCACCCTCATGCTAAAACCTTTACAGGTTTCTCTCTTTTTCTCCTAGTGTGCTTTCCTATAATGTTTGCATGGATAGTCCCTTCTCATCCTTCAGCTAAATGCCACCCAACCAGAGAAGTTTCTTCTCCAATTTCTCTCTCTCTCTCTGTAATATTTGTGTGTGTGTGTGTGTGTGTGTGTGTGTGTGTGTGTGTGTGTGTGTGTGTTTGAGAAAGAGTCTCACTGTGTAACCTATGCTGGTGCCTCAAGTTCTATCCTCCTGTCTCAGACTCCCTGGTACTGGGATCACAGGTATATGCCACCACAATTGGCTTCAGTTACTCCCTCTTGTCCCTCTTGGGTTAGCCAGCTTTCTTGTTGCCTTGACAAAGGAGGAACGATTTACTGTGGCTCACAGTTTCAGAAGTTTCAATCCATGGCTGCTAGTTCCATTCTGCAGGTCTGAGGCAAGGCCAGAAGGCTGAATAACATGGTGAGCAAGGGTGAGCAAAGCAGCTCACCTCATAGCAGACAGGAAGCAGCAAGAATGACAGTGATGAGGCACTGGGGATAAGATGCAGACTTTAAAGACACCCACAGTGACCTACTTGCTACAATCAGACCCCTCCTATTAATGTTTCCACTGCTTCTCAATATTACCAACACATTTTGAATCCATCTGTGATATAACCTATTCATGAAGTCAGAACATCATGATAGAATCACTTTCCCAAAGCCCATCAGCTCAATACATGTGCCTCCAGGAGACATTTCACAATCAAACCATAGCACTCCTTCATATTTTTATTTATAGAAGTATTTTAAATCTATATTTACCTTAAATAAGTCATCAAGTCTTTGACATGGGACTGTCAACTCCATTGAGGATGAAAGATTTGTCTGCTCTTTTGCCATTGTATGTCTATTCCCTACTGAATGCTGTTTGTTGCTGTTAGGTGCTGTTGAGTCAGGTCTGACTCATAGTGACCCTATGTGCAACAGACTGAAATACTCCCTGACACTGTGCCATGTCTGGCACTATTGTCAGTGCTTCTCTGCTATTCATAGGGTTTTCAATGGCTGATTGTTTGGGGAGTGGATTGCCAAGTCCTTATCCCTAAAATTTGTTGTGGTTAGGTGCCGTCAAATTGGATCCAACTCATGGTGACCCTCATAGGATTTTCAATGGCTGATTGCTTTGGAATTGCTGGGAGTGGATTGTCACATTCTTGTCCTGTTTTTGCAGTGCTGAGGGTGGAACTCAGGTCTTCAAAGAGTGTAGTGTGGGCACTGTACCAACTGATCTAAATCCCAGCTCTACTGACTGCTAGGCTAATAAGGGCTTGATAAATAATCATTGAGGATAGAATACATATGTATATTTTCAGGGTTATGATGTTTGTCGAGGAAACCCAGAGGATAGAAGATGGCACAAAAAGACGATAAAGAGAGTTTGAATGCGGTAAACAGAATAGCCCAATTTCCCTTGGCTATGATTAAAATTCACAGAGTAGAGTAATAAGAAACAAGACAGGGATCATAGGAGAGGATGACTTGTTGACATTGAAATGCAAGTGGAAATAGGTTATACTTGATCTGCACATGATCAGGGAGAACTTGCAGATTTTTTCAGTTTATGAAGTATAGGAAAAGGTAGCAGTTCATGACAAGAGAACGTAGTATCTGTGGGGCCAGAGAGCCTAGGTTTTAATTCTAGTTCTATTGTTTCCTGACTATATGGGCTTGAAAAATTTACTTCACTTTCTGTGCCTCATTTTCCTTACATATAAAAAGGGGTTAGTAATTTTAATATGCCATAATTTTTTATAAAGGTTACATTAATGTACATAAATACTCAAAATTATAGTTTATATTAAACATTGTTAGCTAGTCTTATTTCACATTTAGTCACAAGGAAAAATGTATGCATTTTGTGTATACTCTCACAAAATATCCCAAAAAATAACTTTTCTAAGTATAGTATCTTACAGTTTTTTTTTTTTTTTTTTGTCATACTGGGGATTGAACCCAGGGCCTCCCACTTGCATGCTCTGCAAGTGCTGGACCATCGAACTGCACCCTCAGCCCATTTATTTTTTAACTTTTTGAGACAGGGTCTTGCTAAGTTACTAGAACTTGCAATCCTCCTGCCTCCACCTCCCAAGCTGCTGGGATTACAGGCGTGGGCCACTGCATCTGGCGCAGTATCTTAGTTTTAAAACCTTCTTTCAGTTGAAAATAGTCTTTTGGAGGACCTTTGTTGTTATGGTGGGGGTTTTTTGTTTGTTTTTGTTTTTTGTATAAATAGCCAGTATGTCAGAGTTTCCCACGTTCTCTTTCCTGCCGCCTGCTCAAGTGGGAGATACAGATCTGATAACTGCGATGGGAGAGAGCAAAGCGAGCGAGTATGCTGGATAAACAGGGTCTCAGACTGGCTATGTCATCTAAGAGGTCTTGAGTGAAAGATGCCCTGTAGAGAGTCCCAAATCTCAGGGCAATAGACCTTCTTCAGTACCTCCCCCACCATCTGTCATTGGCTAGAAGTAGCCTGTGGGAAGTGTGACTTCATGGAAACGCAGTGGGTGCAGACATAGACCCCCACAGTGAAGGTTGCTCAACCCAGCAGGAGATTTGAGTGGTGTAGTTTTATACCTGCCACACTACCTGAATGCGTACCTCTGACTTCTACATGGGAGCCAAGGAAACTTGAAAATGGACCGGGGCTGCTCTCCGTCTCACCATGCTGTGTAGTAATTTAAATTTAGTTGCAAATTGTTGTTGTTGTTAGGTGCCATCGAGTCAGTATCCGACTCAGAGCGACCCTCATAGGGTTTGCAATGGCTGACTGTTTCGGGATTGCCTTGGGAGTAGATTGCCAGGCCCTTCTCCCATTTTTGCGGTGCTGGGAATTGAACTCAGGACCTCAGAGACTGCAACGCAGCACTCTACCCAGTGAGCTAAATCCCAGCCCCAGTTGCAAATTAGCACTAAGATAAAGTAATTTACCCAGAAGTGCATGTAAGCATCCATACAGAGAAAGAATAAGCAGAATCCCTAGAAGAAAATCAAGAAGTCTTTCACTTTCACTATTGTAATATTCAGCTCCAGAAAAGAGGTAGAGCTAGATGACAATTTTAACAGCAATAACAGACGCTAAAAAGTTTCAAAAGCAGCAATAAAAAAGTATTAAAATGAATAATTTCAGTAGATAAATTTAGGAACGGTCATCATATTAATTACTTTTTTGTTATTGTTTCTGTGACAGAATGCCTGACATAAACGCTTTAATGGAAAAAAGGTTTATTTTGCTCATGGTTTCAGAGGTTTAAGTCTGTCATGGTGAGGAGAAGCTGGTGGAGAAGATTTGTTTAACTTATGGCAGCCAGGAAGTAGAGAGTCAGGCATGAAGCGACCACAGACAAGATAATCACAAGGCCCTGCCCTAGTGATCTACTTTCTCCAGAGGCCCTACTTCCAGCCTTTCACCATCTACCAATAGTGCCACCACATTATGAATCCATCAAGGGATTAATCATCATGTCAAAGCCCTCCTGATCTAATTGTTTCTGGAGAGACTCTCACAGACACAGAGATGTGTTTTGTCAGTCTCCTAGGTGATTCTTAATCCTATCAGGTTGACAATTAAGATTAACCACCACAATTATTCTTGGGCTTCATCTCTTAAATGGTTGGAATTTGCCATATTTAAAAATTTTATTAATAAAGACTTATGGTGGCAGCCTTTCCTGATTTTGTTTTCATGTTTAAACATATTTCTCCTGCCCTTTTACTTGAATAACTTCTTTACTGGGCATTATATTTTTTGCATCACATTCACCAACACCACACAACTGTTTTCTGGAGAAAAATCAGAAGGCCACTTGATTTTTTTAATCCATGTAAATGTTGCTTTTGCTATCCAGGTGCTTGAATTATTCCTACACTATCCTTGAAATTTTATAGCTAAATCAAGTCTGAACATTCTTTCTCAAAATTTTATGTACAATCTTTAATAATAAATTCAGTTTTTCCCTTTATTTAGTTAAATGTCCATGTAAATAATATCAAGTATCATATCTTATGGTCCCTTTATTAGATTTTCTATTTTATCTTATTTATCTTGATGAGTATCTCATGTATATTGCCTTCTTTTTAATTTCTTTAAGATTTAATCTTGCCTGCCTGCATTTATGTTCATCATCTCAAGTCTTTTGTCTATTACAATTCAAATTTGGATCACATTGATTTTAGGTCATTTATTGTTAATTTTTCAATAAGTTCTTTGTATCCAATTTTTTTCTTAATATTAAGTGCATCTTGACAGCCTTTTCTAGGTTTTAACATCTCAAATCTTAGCTCCCATTTAACTTAATTCATGTTGTTCCTATTATTTTATGGCATCAAAAATTATAAGAAATAATCATCTGTTTATTGATTTATATTTTCCTCTGATTGTGTTTTTTCTCTTTAAATGACTTGGTGTTTTTCTTGTACTAAGGATAAATAGATAAGGTTTCTGGAGGAAGATTGGACAGTATTGACCCTGTCTTATTGAAATGTAACCTCTTGCAGTGTTTACTTACTAAAAGGAAGTTTATTGAGACTTGTTTTAGTCCAGTCAGGCTACTATAACAAAATGCCTTAGACTGGATAATTTATAAAGAACAGGAAATTATTACTCACATGGCTGCAGTCTGGGAAGTATAAAACCAAAGTCCCACTAAATTTGATACCTAGTGGGGCCATACTTTCTGCTCCAGAGATAAAGATTTAATATTTAAATTTTCTTATCTATTCTTTTTTTCAAATTTTTCTTGTAGATAAACTTGGTAAACTTTTGTTAAACATTGAATGACAGAGAATGCATTTCTAGTGATATTTCCTATGGTATATTGATGATCAGACCTTGAAGACCAGTATTTTGTAGTGAAAATCAAATTTTCTTATTTCATTTTACTTTATTTTTTATATAATTTTATTTTCTGTCCTTTCTCTTCTTAATATATTTTACTTCACCATTTTATGTAACTAAAGAAATAATGTTAAGAAATCATTCAAAAAGCATTTGGAAGGGAAGAAGAAGGATGTAGAATGAATAGAACTTACTCCTGTGTTCTGTTATGGTATGATTTGGCCTGAGGGTGTGCTCAATGCCTTCTTACTGCCAAGCCAAAGTCTGGTGAATGGCTATGTGACAGTCCTCTGTACCCCAAATGTCTTCCAGTGAACCTTGATTTGTTGAGAAGGAAAATGTGGTAAAGAGGCAGCATGAAAGTTAAATTTTCTAATTTCAGCACAGTGATCTTTCCTCTGTACCTGCAATTTCCAGATATTTTAACCTTTATTTTTCTTTTAGCAGTCCATTTTTATATTACAGATAATCTTATAAAATAAGTAAGAATTTTGGAAATTATTCTTTATGTACATGATAATGAATGATTTTAAGTAATGAAAATATTTTTGTCAGTCTATTATTACAAGGCTTTTATTACAAGGCTTCTTATAATCAGTCCCTAATAGTATTTATACTATTAAAGATGTTTTCATTTAACAAATTAAAAATCAGTTAAATTTACCTTAAATAAATTATTTAAGGAAAACAAAATTGCTAACTAATAAATTTGTAAATAACCTAATGTTTCACATTTAGTTTGGAGACATTTAAAGTAGAACATCAAAATAAAATTTAGATACACTTTATAGAATCAAAATAGAAAAAATTACATGGAAAGATAATTTTATAGTTGCACTTTTTGCTAAAGGGAATAGTTATATTG
>VMDO01035488.1:0-16033 GCA_007922755.1 Pedetes capensis | reverse complement strand
TTCTCCCTTTATCTCTCCTCCCTCCTTCCTTGCTCCCTTCCCTCCTTGAACTGGGATATCCATCTTAACTTTCCCTCTGATATCTGTGCTCCTCCTTCTCTGGTCTTCATATTCCATGACTTAAACCAGTCCTCTCCCCTGGTTCTCAGCTTTCAGATTCAGAAATATATATCATATTGTATTGATTCTGTTTCTCTAAAAAATCTTAATACAATATCTTTGGATAGATTTATTATCTTTCTGCCCTATAGCATTCTAAAATCAATGAAAATATAAAATCTACTTTACTATGTTTGTTTTTTACTCCCAGACTCTACCTACAGTGTTGTTGTTGTTGTTGTTGTTGTTGTTATTGTTGTTGTTGTGAAGTGCTGTCGAGCTGTCGAGTCAGGTCCAACTCATAGTGACTCTATGTACAACAAAAAGAAATACTCCCTGACACTGTGCCGTGCCGGGCACTATTGTCAGTGTTTCTCTGCTGCTCATTGAGTTTTCAGTGGCTGATTGTTTCAGGATTGTTTCAGGAGTGGATTGCTATGTCCTTCTCCCACTTTTTGCAGTGCTGAGAATTGAAACCAGGGCCTTAGAGAGTACAGAGCAGCACTTTACATAATGGGCCAAACCCCAGATCCCATGTACAATCCTAGTACACAGTGTTTACATATATTTATGAGAGTAAGGAAAATATGAGTAAGGAAAAATTACATATGTAAATATATGATGCATCTTGCTTTGGGCTAACAGAGACAAGATTAAAGAAGCTTGTTATATTAACAAAGATTGAACTTCTGGTTTATACATTGTCTTTGGACATCTGAGAACTTTTGCAGTTTTAATTGTGCAAAAAAGAAACAAGAGAAAGAAAGAAAACTATTCCCAAAGGAGTAATAGGGTAAGGAAATCTAAAATCGACTCCATGGCCCTCCATAAAAAAAAAACATTAAAAACATAGAAAAATTTGTCAAAATTAATTTTTCAGAGCTTTGAAAATTAATCAAAGTTTTACAAAAATCTGAGGAATTTTTATGCAAGATAAGTGCTGAATATTCAGAAAATTAGAAAGCTTTGTCACAATTTCTCTTGGCATAATTTCTTCCTCTCTTAGCTTCTGTGAAAACCCAGAATTCTGTAATTAGATAGCTCTGATAGTATAATTCTAGTGTATACTGAAAAATGACTTGTAAATGTTGTGCAATTTAAATGAGGAAGTTACATGATGTGTGAATTATACACCAATAAAGAAGCAGATCAATGTTTTCCAAAATCTCCAGGACAGGAGAAAAGATATTGACTGCTAATGAGATACAGGATTTCTTTTTATATTGATGACAATATTCTGGACTTACACTGTGATGATGGTTGTACAAGTCTTTACATGACCTAAAATCCACTGGATTGTACATTTTAGAAAGATGAATTTAATTTATCTGAATTACATCTTAATAAAGCTATTATAGACAAAGAGAAAAATCTGTTTCCACACACTCACTAAGCAAATTGACAAACACAAAGCTGTATCTTTGAAATGTTATACCATTTACATTACATTGGTTGTTCTCTACTGCTACTCTCAACTTCTTAGATGTTCCTGACTAAAGGAAATAGTATAAAATGGCACTTTATATAGCACCTGTCACTTAATGGTTACTAAATCATTGAAAGTCCTATTCTCTATCTTCTGTGCCTTCAAAACTAGGTCAAATGCTCAGCACATAATATAATAATTTGTTCATTCTTATAGCTACTTCTATCCAAGCCCTATGTCCTTTCAGCATAGGGGCTTAATCAGATACATAGTAAAGAAATGGGGAGCATAATAAGGAAATATTGCAAGCTAGTCTCCACTTTTGGGTTTTAAATTTTGGCTGTTCTTCTTAGCTATGCAAGTATTTGCAAATTAGTAAGCCGTTTATATATGTCTGCTCTTATTCCATGTGCCTAGCCATGTTAGCTTGGTACTGCTGTGATGAATACCTGAAAGGGAGGAAGAAATATTTATTTGGGGTCATTGTTGTAGATGTCCATGGTCCATTTGCTCCATTGCTTTAGATTTGTGGCAAGACAGAAACATCACAGGAGAAGAAAATGCCAGAGGACAGATATTTGCTTCATAGAAAAATAGTCTCCAACTTTTATGGCACCAGAGACTAGTTTCAAGGAAGACAATTTTTTTCACAGACTAGAGGCTGAGTTCCAGCAGTAATGTGAGTGATGGGGAGTGGCTATAAATACAGATGAAGTTCATGCCTCCCCGTGCCACTTACCTCCTGTGGTATGGCCCCATTCCTAATAGTCATAGGTCTGCAGATTTGGGTATGGGAATCCCTGTTATAGGCCACAGGGAGCAAAAAGAGGAGACAGGCAGGAAGAAGCCAAAGACAAGTTATATCCTTCAAGGGCACACTCACAGTAACCTAGTTCCTTGAACAAGGCTACTTCAAATTGTCTCCACCACTTTCCAATAGCCCACCAAATTATGATTCCATCAGTGGATTAATTCATGAAAGAAGTCAGAGCCCTCATGATTGAATCACTTCCCCCAACCCCCACCTCTGAACACTGCTGTAGGGAGAACTAAGCCTTCAACACATAGCCTTTTAGGGGACACATCATATCCAAATTGTAACACCAGCATGGTTCTAGACCACGGCAAGCATTCCACAGAATTTTCTATGAGTACAACTGCTTCTTGTTCTCAGAGGCTGCACCACTAATATGTTGCATGATTTTTTTGGAAACCTGGACACTGAGAGGCATAGTTATAAACTAGCCTGCATCACCCATCCAGAGATAACTCAAGCAAACTGTGTGGGATAAAGATGGTGAGCTGATCTGCCTACATTGCATTTCATTCCTTGGACTCCATTACAGTATGGCCTTTACTGGCAAAACACCATATTTTGTTTACAAACTTACCTCTGTCCTCACATCTACTTGTCTAAGCAGTCCACCAAGTGTGACATTACGTTTCTTCTATGTAGCAAGTCAAGACTATTCAGGGTTATTGAAGCATGAGGAACCTAAGATGAAGCTGAATGGTCATTTGCCAGACTAATTAAACCCAAGAAAACAGAAACAGCTCTTGTTAGGCAGAAATCTTGCTTGCACTAGGAGATAGTTACAGCTGAATTATGTGTCACCTCCAATTCACCTTAAAATGTTATGGTGCATTTCCTTTACTTACAGTAGATTGCAAAAAGAACTTGGTAAATGGTCAAACTTTTTTGCTTTCAGAGCTTGAGCACGTGAAAGCTCATCAAATGGAGAAGCTTAAGCTTTTTATAGTAAAGTAATCTAGGACTACTTTTACAGAGGTTGTTCCAAGCTATAAAATTGAGTAGCATCCAGAAAATGGATCAACACTGTGCACAATGACATTGGCTCCCCCAGCCACCATAATTTATGGACATCAATTAGATAATGGGATTCTTTCCCTGTTTTTATGAAAATGCCAATTTGAATTGTTGGCAATGTTGGCTTTTGCCTTTTCTGCTGTGTAAGGATGACAGCCAGCCAAATGATCTGCATGGGATTCCTTCATCAATCTGGAATGTCAGGCACTAAATGAGTCCTTTGAAAATTGTAATCACGTGATAGGGACCTTACCAGGAAAGTATGCTGCTACTCAGATACACGTTTTTAGCAAGGCAGAAAATTGAAGTTTACATCATTATAACCACTTACATGAAACCCAGATGATGAGGAACAAAAGTCAACCCCAGTGGTCACCCTGCACACTGATCTTTGAATCACCCTCCTCACCTACAACCAAGACCTTTTAGCATATCAAACATATTTCGCCTAAATCCTTCTCTTACAGTATATTTTGTCTTAGGTGGTTCCTCAATCAGATCCCACCACCACAACCCAAAGGGAGCTATTGAGCTCATCATTCAATTTCTCTAGGAGTTTCCAGACTGCATAGATCTTAACAGTGGACCAAACAGGTTTAGACTCTCAACGTAGTATCTAATCAACTTCTTAGCCTGGAAGACACCTCCAACTATACCTCTACCCTGCCAAAACGCATTCCTTCTAGTTGTACTATGTTACTTGCAGGTTACAGATTTTGCATGAGGTGGCTCCTAATTGGAATGCTCTCCCTCCTTATCTTTGCCTGGAAACCTACTTTTTCTTCAACATTTTCAACAACCAATTACACTTCCAAATATCTGATCCTTCATACTCCGGAACTACCTTATCCCACTCCTACGCACACTTTGCCTGTAGCTGTAGCCCTGTGGCATCAGATCTCGGAAGCTAAGCAGGGTCGGGCCTGGTTAGTACCTGGGTAGGAGACCGCCTGGGAACACCAGAAGCTGTAAGCTTGGGAGAAGGACCTGGCAAAACCCTCCCAAAAATCAACCTGCCATTGAAAACCCTGTGCACAGCAGAGAAGCACTGACAATAGTGTTTCCCCTGTTGTATAGAGGGTCGCTATGAGTCGGATACCAACTCGGCAGCACCTAACAACAACAACAAAGCACACTTTATGAACTTACACACAGTGTTTCCTCCCCATGCGCTTCCAAAAAGATAACCAAGTATTGTACATTTTTCTAAGTGCTTTATATCTATTAACTCACTTAATCTTTAATATCACCTGTGAAGAAGGCACTCTCATCACCTCTGATTTATAGGTAAAGGAGGGTTTAAACACCATATACATAGTCACTCAAAAGTAGCATCTTGTAAAGTCTGGATGGGAATCATAAGGTAGTCTGTGAAGGTAGTCACCACACTCTATGAAGAGGGTCTTGGGCATGTGTACACATTTGGAACATGTGTACTAGCCTGATATAGCTCATGAGAGCAAAGATGAGTCAGCCTTTCTACTAAGTCAACAAGAGAAAAGTAATAATTTCCCCTGGGGTGTCCCAAGTGACTATTTCACAGTTGAATGTGCCGTGTGAGTTCCAAGTAATTAACATGGATTGTTCCATGCCACAGACCTGGCTGCAGCAAAAGTATCTTGTTTTTGCAGTAACCTGTTATGAAATAGCTAATGTCAACTACCATAAATTTCACAAGAGATAATTCTAATCAGAACTACTGTCTGTTGTGTACATTTTCTCATTGAAGTATGAGAAGGTCAAATTCTATTTAATATCTTGAATAGAGAGGAAAACAAATCCAAACAGAAACACACACAACAGGGCTTCCGTGAAAAGCTAACATTCTTTTCTACTTATCAATTACATTCTTATTAAAGCATTTCTGTATTATAGGTGATAACACATCAAAACATTAACTGCATTAATCTTTTATGTTCCTTGTGATGACACTAACCGGTAGGAAAATGGGCAATTTAACTATTTCCTTGAAGACTAAAATTTGGGAAAACATTTTTTTCTTCATTGCAAATCCTTGATATGGAACTCACTTTTCAAGTATTTAAATGATACTTAATTATGGGAACCTAGAGAAATATGCCCAAATGGAGTAAGAAAGTAAAGGTTTTTATTTCATCCTTGCCATATGTTTCCACAATTTGGTGATAATTGCCAGGTATCACTCAGGTGATCCAAGTGATCATCAGTAATAGGATAATTTTACATTGTGTGTGCTTCCAATAAGGACAGAGCATCTCTTCTGTGATGTTCTTCCCAAAAGCATAAATTGAATCTAACAGTGAAAAAACATCAGACAAACCTAAATTGAGGGACATTCTATAAGACAATAGGGTGGTAATATATAAACGTATCATGGTCAAAATATCAAGAAATATAGGAACTGTTCTCAGTTGAAAGAGGCAAAAGACAGAAGACAACTTTCTATAGTGTATAACCCTTGATTGGATTGTGTTGCTGTGGGGAATATTATTGGTTTGATTAATGGAACTGTAATGGGATTATGGAAATTTTGTACTGCCTTTTTATTTGTAAATTTGAAGTTACTTCAAATTAACAATAACCTATATAATCTGTTAATATTTCATGATATATAAATAAAAATAAAACAATAATTCCATTAGTCTAAAAGATGTAAAATATTTTGTATGTATCATACACTTTGCTTGGCCCTGAGGACAGCAATATAGTGCAGATGCAGAGCTCAGATGAAAGACAGCGATGGGTTAAAGAAGGAAAGAGAGATTGACAATACTGAGAGAAGTACTATGGCACTGTGATGAAAAGCATGCCTCCAAAGAAAGACAGTCATACCTTTATAATTCCACTCTCATAACTTAAATCTCCCCTATGTCATCCAGGGAAAGTCACTTAGTATGTCTATATCTTACTTTTCTCATTTGAAATTCAAGATTATAATAAAATCTCAAGTTGAATACCATTATCAGGCATAATGATTATGTAAAATCACTATCAGAGTTTCCAGATCCTAGAAGGTAATCAATAAGCAAAAATTATTAAACATTACTAATAGAAATGTTAAAATAATTATAATAAGATTATCACTAAAACTTCTGAGAAAGGACAGAAAATTTGAAATTTGAGTATAAAACTTGCTAAAAGGCACATACCAATAAGAACAGAAAGGAAAGAGTTATTAACTGCTGTAGGGGATTCAAGAGAATTAAATCAAATTATGTATCACTTCATACCTTCTTTTCTTCCATCTTCTTTATTGTTCTCATTGCTATAGATCTCAGAGGATGCTCTGGGCATCCATCTAATCATAGACACCCCCCTCCCTGTGGTCTTCACTTGGTATCTAAAATTAAGCTTCACTCTTGAGTCAACACTTGCAACCATACCTCTTGAATGTCAAATGAGAAAAATGAGATGTAGAGATACCAAGTAACTTGCCCTGGATGACATAGGGGAGATTTAAGTGATGAGAGTGGAACTATAAAGGTATGACTGTTTTTCTTTGAGGCATACCGCTGTGGCTTCCAGTCCCATCAGATTTCAGAAACTAAGCAGGGTCTGGCCCGGTTAATACTTGGATAGGAGAGCACCTGGGAACACCAGGTGCTGTAGGCTTGGGAGAAGGACCCAGAAACCCACTCCCAAAATATAATCAGCCATTAAAAACCCTATGAATAACAGAGAACCATGACAATAGTGTTTCGCCTGTTGTAGATAAGGTCACTATGAGTCAGATATTGAATCAACAGCACCTAACAACAACAAAAACTTGATTCAGTGTCTAACACCACAATCTCTGCTTTGGATATGCTGCTGACTCTTGAACCTCAACCAGATTGACTAGATCATTTACTGATATTTGTGTTTTACTAGTTTTCTCCTCCTAAAAGATAACACCGATTCTGCTTCCTGTGTCTCCAGAGCTAGAAGCTGTGTTGAAAAGACTGAGATATTCATCTCTATATTCTTCCTCAACAAGGATGGAGTCATTCCCTATATGTTCCAGCTTAAAGCATGTTTATGTTCACCAATTTTCCCTTGAATATTATATACCTAACTTAAAAATGAACTTGCCTAGATGGGGGGTGTTTGACTAGCTTGCTCAGATTATGAAATGTGTTGTGAATATGACCTGTGAGTAGACCTGTGTGGATGGGCCTTGATGGGACATCTGAATATTAATGATGGAATAGATATTGAAATAGGCACATCAGAATGTTCTCCATGTAGGCCATCCGAGGTATGTGCGTGCCCAGGTATTAGATCTTCCCATGTGTAAATTTGGGTTAGATAAGTTTAGTGTGCTTATCTGGGTGGTTGTGTTCAGACATGTGCATATATGATGTAAGATTTAACTTGGGCATATTTGTTTATTTGGATTAAACCATGAATAAAAGCTATGTCTTATCAGTCTGAAGAGGATAGGCCTTGCCAAAACATACACTGTCCTGGCAAGCTTGGTTATTGTCACAGCCATAGCCTGTACATGGTTATGGATGTGGGAATCAGTTGTTATGTATGACTTTGGGCATGTGTATTAATTTCTTATGCAAAATAACAAATGACTACAAACTTAATTGTTTAAAATAACATTCATTCATCTCATAATTTCCATGTAAGAGGGGCCAGTTATGGCTTGACTACATTGTCCATTATGCTGAGTCTTTTGTTCATGGTCTCATAAGTCTGCAGTCCAAAGGTCAGTGAAGCTCCCTGCTTTTTCCAAGCTCACATGACTGTGGCAGAATTTGGTTATTTGAGGCTGTAAGGATTAAATCCTGTTTCTTACTAGGTATAAGCTAGGGTTTGGTCTCAGCTTGTACAGGACACTCAGGTCCTGACCTCACACAAGAAGGCAACTTGCATTCACAAAGCAAGCAGGAAAGTCTCTTGTTCTAGCCTGGGAAGACAGATTTTCTTATGACACAGTGAAAACATTAAAATGACTATCCAATAACTCATTACACATTCTGCTGACTAAATGCAAGTCACAATTTCTGTCTGCATTCAAGGCAACGAGATTGTAAAACGGTATGTAACTCAATCAAGCATCATTTGCAGTTCTGTCTACTGCCATAGGCACTAATGTTACACCAGAAAAAGGAATGAATTTGTTTGTGACTCTGTGTTCGACTATGATAAAGGGACTATAAAATATAGGCAGCGGAATGAGTGAGACTGGAGGAAGTGATATGGTATATGGACCTGCATATTGCCATGAACATTGGTGGTCAACATACTTAGCTTGCCTTAACACATGACAGTGGTTAAGGAAATATAGGTTTTTATATTCCTTGTATGAAAGGCATCCTGAAAATGCATGTCTCTAATTAAACATATAGGTATGTATATGTTCAGCAACTTGCTAATGGGCATGGCAATACCTAAAGATAGAAGCATTCTTGATAGCTATGCACTAATAATTTTGGGCTTGGAGGTTTGGACCTGAATGTATGGGTATTGCTATACAATTTAGCTTTGAAATTAAATGGCTACTTTAGACTTCTTTTGCCAATTAACTTATAGGAACATCTAAGCATACCCCAAAACTAAGAAGATATTAAAAACAATAACCTGGAAAAAAATGAAATGTGAAGGGAAAATTTAAGGTCATGAATCTCAAAAATGGTTATCCCTTAGAATACAAGCTTCTAAAATGAGTTAAAGTCTGACTTGGCAAAGGGCACAGGTTACTCACCCTTTTATTGATGCATTTTGTCTCTATTGCAGGTTCTAACCTTGACTATAAACCAACATATACATTTTGTCCTTATTCAATATGCTATGTTCTAACATGGTACTCTGACTTCCTTTTATAAAGCTGTGCCTGCTGCAAAATATGATCCTTCAAAAAATAAGAGGTTTTTCTGGGGAGTGTGCCACACTCCTATAATCCCTGCAACTCAAGAGGTTGAGGCAGGACGATTATGAGTTCAAGGCCAGAGGCAGCCTGTATAATTTACCAAGACCTTGTCTCAAGATAAAAAAAGAAAAACAAAAAAGGGGCTAGAGGTGTAGCTCAGTGATGATCACTTCCTTAGCATGTTTGAGGCATTAGGTTCAATCATCACTAATACAAAAAACAAAACAAAACAAAAGATTCACAGTGATCCTGTTGCCTGTGCTATTTTAAGAGGAGTGACAATTTTAAATTGCCAAACTTTCAAGTGCTATAAGATACTGTTAATGCATACACACATTTTGTAGTGTGTTGATGTTTTAATAAGGGTTATTTGCAGGTTCAATACAAGGTATAATACTTTTCGACAACTCTACTGTCTTTCACTGTCTAGTTAGGTATGATGAACCAATAAGAAGAGATTTCCTTCACAACTGAATAAGTTTGGAATATTGGCTTTGCCTAACTGTGAAAAACACTTTACATATAAAAGTATCATTTATATGCATATTTATTGAATTATTCATCAAAAGGCTCCATTGAAAACATGGATGATTTGATGGTAAATTTTTATCACCTAGGGAAATTTATTCATATGGAAATAACATCAAAACAAATTTATTAAAATGAAAATGGCATTTAATACAATGCCAGAATGCTTACAGAGATGAATTTACAAAGGGCAATATGTACCACAACTGGGTTTACCTGAGACTTCTCAAATTCATAAAATATAGATTTAGAAAAAGCCAAGGAATTCTCTTACAGCTAGGGAAAATTGAGTAAGGCTATGGAGTTCTATTTTTGTATTATGTAATAATGTCGCACTTTAATGTAATTTTTGGACATGTTATCATGAGAGACCAATCCTTGGAAAGAACATCATGTTTTGGAGACTGGCAGGTCAATGAAAAAAAGAAAGACTCTCAACTTGATGGATTTACACAGTGTTGGCAAAGATGGGCTTAAGGTTTAAAAAGATCTTATGCTTGACACAGAGTCAGGGAGTGTTTCATTCTGTTGTACATAGGGTCACTATGACTCGAACCTGAATCAACAGCACCTAACAACAACAACAATACATAATAAAGCTTTTGGGTTCCACGAGTGACATAAGCAAGAAGGCATAACAGGAGGCCCCAGGCTCTGGACCCACTCACCAACATACAAATTAGCAATTATTTATAGACAAGCATGCCTTTTTGAGCCTGCAGCCATACCAGATACCAAAGCATGTGTCATAGTCAGAGAAACATAATGCCACCAAAGGAAAATAATGAAGCTCCAATAACTAACCACAAGGAAATGGATATCTATGAACTGTCAAAATATTCAGAATAATTCTCCCAAAGTATAGTGAACCACAGAAAAATACAGATGAACAACTAAATGTAATTAAGAAAACAACGCATTAACAAAAACATGAAGTTTCACAAAATAGAAACCACTACAAAACAAAAACTCCCAGAAATGCTAGAGCTAAAGAATACAATGATTATCTGACAAAATCAATAATGTGTTCCAACAACAGACTTAATCAAGCAGAAGACTCACAGATCTCAAAGGCAAATCATTTGAATCATCAAATGAAGAAGAAAAAAGAATAAAAATATGAAGAAATCTGTAGGGCAGCATTAAGCCAAACAATATATACAAACTGAGAGTCACAGAAAGAAAAGTGAGAAAGAGGAAGAAAGTTTACTTAAAGGAGTAGTTGCTGAAAACTTCCCCAATTTGGAGATGAATTTGACATCTGTATTTATAAAACTCAACATTCAAGGCAAAAACCAAGGAGGTTTACATTAACACAAGTTGTAGGCCAACCACCATGGCCCATGTCTGTAGTCCCAGGCAGAGGCAAGCAGATTGCAGGATCATGGCCAGAGGAAGCCTGTGTAACTTAGTGATACCCTGTCTCAAGATTTAAAAAAATTGAAAAAAGGGTTGAGGATGCAACCCAGTGGTAGAGAACTTACAAAGTTGGTGAGGCCCTGGGTTCAATTCCGAAGTACCAGAAAAAAAAGACAAGTTGTAAATTGTCAAAAAACTCAAAGAAAAAGAATTTTAAAAGCAACAAATGTAGTGACTTGTTATATACAAGATGGCTCTAATAACATATAGGTATAGATGATATATTCAAAATAAACCTGTAGATCAAGTATACCATACCTGGGATAGCTTTCCCTCATGGTTGGAGAGATAAATACTTTCCCTAAGAAATAACGGGTGAGGCAGTACATTGGTCATAAGCTTAATTTACAAGAAATGCTAAAGGGAGTTCTTCATGCTGAAGTTAAAGGAAACTGATGAAAAATGTAAAAAAAAAAATATAAATGTATAAAATTCACTAGTGAAAAATGAGCATGTAGTCAAACTCAGATTTCTTTAATATTGTAATGATGGCACAGAAAACAATTTAAACCATTGTTAAAAGGCAAATGTATTAAAATAATTATAACTACAATAATATTTTAGTGGATGCACAATATAAAATATCTAAGTCATAAAGTGCCTGCAACCATAGCACTGTGGCATCCAATCCCATCAGATCTTGGAAGTTAAGCAGGGATGGGCCTGGTTAGTACCTGCATGAGAGACCAAGATGTAGGCTTGGATGAAGGACCCCGCAACTCACTCCCAAAATCAATCAGCCATTGAAAATCCTATGAATAACAGAGAAGCACCAATAGTGCTTCACCTGGTGTACATAGGGTCACTATGAGTTGGACAATGACACAATGGCACTTAACAACAAGTCATAAAGTCAGGAACCTAAAAATCTAAGGCCTGCAGCCATGGCCCTGTGGCATCCGATCCTATTAGTTCTTGGAAGCTAAGCAGGGTCGGGCCCGGTTAGTACTTGGATGGGAGACCTCCTAGGAACACCAGGTGCTGTAGGTTTGGGAGAAGGGCCCAGCAACCCACTCCCAAAAATCAATCTGCCATTGAAAACCCTATGAACAGCACAGAAGCACTGATAATAGTGTTTCACCTGTTGTACATAGGTTCACTATGAGTGGGATACCAACTTGACAGCACCTAACAACAACAAAAATCTAAGGAAGAGTAAAAGCTATAGGGTTTTTGTGTGATGTTCAAGTTATATATTTTCTCAGCTTACACAAGGTACTATATAATTATGTCTTGTGTAAGCCTCAGGGAAATCACAAAGTAAAAACCTGTAGTTAATACAAGAACAAGAGAAATGAATCAATGCATGCTACCAAAAAATAATCAAATCACATAGAAAGATAAAAAGACAGGAAGAACTACTACAAAATGATCATAAAATGAATAAAATATTTTACTACCCATACATATAAAGTGGCTTGATGAAATTGATCTGTCTACATGTTGCATATAAGAAACTCACTTTAGCTTTAAGGACACAGGCTGAAAACGAAAGGATGAAAAGTATACTTCATACAAATAGTAACTGACTACACTTGTTGGTATAATAACATCAGAAAATGGACTTTAAATAAAAATTGATCACAAGAGACAAAGAATTTCATAATAAAATGGTAATTGATCAATACACCAAAAGGTTATAACAATCATAAATGTCAACAACAACGTTACCACATGTTGTTATTCTTATTAGGTGTCATCGAGTTGTGTCCCACTCATAGCGACCCTCATAGGGTTTCCAATGGCTGATTGTTTCAGGGTTGCCTTGTGAGTGGATTGCCAGATCCTTCTTCTATGTGTAACCACATAGGAATACCTAAAAATATGAAGAAAATATTAACACAAATGAAATGAAAAATAAACACCTATATAATACTAGTAGGTATCACTCAACAATAGATAAATCTCCCAGAAAAAAAATGAGTAGGGAAACAGACTTGACAATACTGTTGACACAATGGACCTAACAGAAGTACAGAACAGATAAACACAGAACATTCTATTGAACAACAATGAAATACAATCTTTTTAAGAGTATATGGAATGTTCCCCAGGAAAGATGATATGTAGGACCACAAAAAAGTATTAGCACATTTATGAAGAATTAATCCACATCTAGTTTCTTTTCAACAACCATGAAATGAAATTGAGTAAAACTATGTAGAGAGTAGAATATTCATAAATATGTGGAAATTAAATAACACATTCTTGAACATTCAATGGTTCAAAGAAATAAAAAGATAAGTCATAAAAGATATTGAGACAAATGAAAATGGACACACAACCTACCAACATGTATGGTATGAAGCCAAACCAGTCCTAAGCAGAAAGTTTATAATGCTAAATTCCTATATTAAGAAAGGCTAATAAATTGACCTCTACTTCCTCGCTTCTCATTGGCCCTCCTCTTCTTCCCATCTTCTCCCATCATTGCTTTCTTTTGCTAGGTCCAGGAAGTAATACCAATAATGCCAATAATACCAAAGGATGGCCATAATGCAAACAGATTAGATTACTCATGTAATACTGCTGAGAATGTAAAAAGATAGATCACTATAGAAAAAATTTGGACTTAAATCAAAATCAGGATGCACTTATATAGATAAATATTCCCACAAAAAGACATACAAATAGAAAGGAGGCCATTGGTGGGGGGATAGGAAATGGGGATGGGGGGCATGAGAAGGTAAGGGAGAAGTTATGTGAGCTACGTACGATGAAAAATGAAACGCATATATGGAAATGTCACAATGAAATACATGTCAGAATGAAACCCATTAAATTGTACATTTGAAGTTTTCAATTAAAAAAAGAAAGTCTAATAAGCAACTTGGTGTTGGGATTTAGCTCAGCTGGTAGAGCACTGCTGTGCAGTCCCTGAGGTCTTGAGTTCGATTCCCAGCCCTGCAAAAATGGGAAAATGATGTGGCAATCCATTCCCTAGGCAATCCCAATACAGTGAGCCTTGAAAACCCTATGAGAGTCACTATGAGTCAGACATGACTCGATGGCACCTAACAAAAACAAACAACTTAAAAACATACCAAAATTAATTAGAAAAATAAGAATAAACTTACTCCAAAGTCAACAGAAAGGAAGATATAATAAAGAGTACAGAAGAAAAAAAATGATATAAAGAAAATGAAGAAAAAATAATAGAAAAGGTAAACAAAATTAAGATTTCATTTTTAAGTGGAAACAAAATTGACAAATATTTAAATAGACTAAGCAAGAGCAAATGGGAATTACTGAATAAAATTACAAATGCAAGAAGAGTCATTACAACTGATACCATACAAATAAAAAGAATTATGAGAAAATTTTATGAACGTAATAGCAAATTGTATAAATTAGAAGAAATAGATAAATTCCTGAAACAAAGCCAAACACAAGACCCATTCAATCTACCAAGACTGAAGCATGAAAAATAGAAAATCTCAACAGATCAACAAACTAGAGTGTTGTTGTTAGGTGCCATTGAGTTGGGTTCTACTGATAGTGACCCTATAGACAACAAAATGAAACACTCTCTGACACTGTGCCATGCTCATCACTGTTGTCAGTGCTTCTCTGCTATTCACAGATCACTGAGCAAATTCTAATTATTATTATACAACTAGCTCTTGTTTAAGCTTTTGTTTTTCTACCATCACTACCATCATTATTAGCTCATCTTTTCTATTTATTTTATCCACTTTTACAATTCATGGTTTTTATAGAAAAATAGACTAAAATGATTTTTTTATTTAATTTGTTTCTTCCTGTATTACTGGTAATAGTTTCCAGTGATGGAAGTGTTTTAACCAATTAAAAATTATGTTGTTTAGTTAGTAGATATTATATTGTACACAAACCCTACTATGATTTATAGAGAAATGCTTGGATACAATATTGATGTAGTTCATTAAAGAAACCACTAAGACCAAAATAAGAACCCCCAAAAGATGTGAATAGGTAAATTTAGTAGTCAACACACAAATGTTCAAAGCTATCTAGTGAAGAAAATGTAAACAAGACACATTTTGCTTATTTGATTGGCAAGTATTATTTTTAATGATAATTTTAAATGCTAATGAGGGCTGTTTGATGGAGATGTAAATTTCCAAACTCATTCTGAAAATGATTTGGGAAAGAAAGAGGAGAGCAAGAGAGAAACACAGAGTGAGAAAGACACAGACAGCAAGAGAGGCCTATAAACTGATTCAGCAGTTCTGTTGCTACAAAGATAGTTTATGGACAAATAATACGCAGGCACAAAGATATTTATCAAAGATCTTTATCATAATTGTGTCAATTTCTTTTTTGTGGTACTGAGGAGTTGGATCCAGGGCCTCACACGTACTGTTTGGAAGCGTTCAAGCCCTGAGCCATATGTGCAGCCCATTTTTACTTTATATTTTGAGACAGGATCTCACTAAATTATGCTGTGTACCTCTGGTCTTGAACCTGTGAGCCTCCTGCCTCTGCCTCTCCAGTGGCTTGAATTAAATGTATGCCCTACCACACCCATCAACTGTATCAATTTGAAGAGAGAAAAATATACAAGTCAATTAATAGCTAATAATATAGTAATAATTAGCCTTTGCATACATCAATGTTTTACATTCTTAGTATTTTCAGTTTTTGTAAGGAGGTGTCCATAATCTAATACCTGACTAAAAATGTATTTGATACAAATTTGTGTATCAAGTAGGATAAGGGATGGGAAGAAGTTTTATAAAAGCTGAAGATTTATAATTTTTAGGAATGATATGAAAATTTATGACTATGAAAGTAATTAAGCACATGAATATTTGGAGTAAGAAGAGAAATGTCAATTGTTACAAAATCTACAAAGATGGTGAATAATAAAGATCACTGCATCTAGAAATAATACACAATTGAAATTAATTTA
>VMDO01035487.1:0-16036 GCA_007922755.1 Pedetes capensis | reverse complement strand
GGGGGGAGGGAAGATAAGAATGATGTCAATATAAATGGACTAGAAATCGCATGTAATTGTTCAAACAAGATAAAAACAAAGAACACTACAGGAAAAGTTTCTATCTTGAACAGAACTGGAACCCAAGGACATATAGAAAAATACTACTAAGTAAAAGATAGAGAAGACTTGGATGGGAAACTTAGATGGGAAGGGGGAGAGGGGGAGAAGCATAGGCGAGGGTAAGGGGTAACCTATATGAATAATGTTTATCAAATTGCATATATGAAAATTGTCACAATGAAAAGCATGTCAAAATGAATCACATTATGATGTACATTAAAAATTTCTAATAAAAGAAATGATTGCTTTGTGTGAGGTAGATCATAGCCTGTGTTTACCAAAAGAATCAAACTTGTGAACAAATTCTTAGCTGCCCTTACCAATTCTGCCACCAGATGGCAGTAGGTCACCACGGATGGACTGCCCTGTGTCTAGGCACTTTTAGGGGGTGGGGGAGTAAACAGGGCAGTATGAAGACACAGGGGAGGGGGTAGAGATGAAGTTTTGATATGGAGAATCCTTTGTGGAAAAGGGAAAAACCTTCCAGAAGCAGAACTCAACTTTATATCATTCACAATTTATTAATGCACTGCATATAAACATCAATTTCTTATTGATTTTTCTATATTTCTATACTGTGCATCCATCATTTTCTCTCAATCTTTTATCCATAGTAGTTCTGAAATAATGGATGTTTCTCTTGCATACACAGCTCAAATCATCTCTTCCAAGGTACAAGACTTCTAATTGGTTTGTAAAGAACATTTTCTAATATGGGATCTTCTTCCTTCCTCCTTTAAGGAACAGCTATATTTATTAATGGGCTGGGATTTGGCTCAGTTGGTAGTGCGCTGCGCTGCAGTCTCTGAGGTCCGGAGTTCTATTCCCAGCACCGCAAAAATGGGAGAAAGACCTGAGAATCCACTCCCGAGGCAATCCCGAAACAGTCAGCCATGGAAAACCCTATGAGGGTTGCTATGAGTCAGATACCGACTCTACGGCACCTACCGACAACAACAACAACGTATTTATTAATGGGAGAAGGATGGGGCAATCCACTCCCAAGGCAATCCCGAAACAATCAGCTATTGAAAACCCTATGAAGATTGCTATGAATTGGACACGACTCGATGGCACCTAACGACAACAACATATTTATTAAGCCTGCAGCCGAAACACTGTGGTGTCTGATCCTGTCAGATCTCAGAAGCCAAGCAGGATTGAGCCTGATTAATACTTGCATGAGAGACCACGTGGGAACACCATGTGCTGTAGGCTTGGGAGAAGGACCCAGCAACACATTCCCAAAAAAACAATCAGCCATTAGACACACTATGAATAGCAGAGAAGCATTAACAATACTGTTTTGCCTGTTGTACGTAGGGTTCTATGACTCGACGGAACCGAACAACTTAAATTGTAATTTTTTTTTCAGTACTGGGGAGTTGAATCCAGGGCCTCATATATGCTAGGCAAGTGCTCTGTTGCTAAACTGCACCCCCACTCCCTTTTTTATTTTTTATTTTGAGACAGGGTCTTGCTAAATTGCTCAGGCTGCCTCTGGCCTTGAACTCATGATCCTCCTGTCTCAGCCTCCCCAAGTTGCTGGAATTACAGGGATGTACTATGTTGCCTATAGGGCTGGGATTTAGCTCAGTTGGTAGAGCACTGCACTGCAGTCTCTGAGGTCCCGAGTTCAATTCCCAGCACCACAAAAATGGGAGAAGGACCTGGCAATCCACTCCCAAGGCAATCCTGAAACAGCCAGCCATTGAAAACCCTGTAAGGGTCGCTATGAGTCAGATACTATGAGTCGGATACGGACTTGACGGCACCTAACAACAACAACAACAACTATGTTGCCTGGTGAGTGTGATAGTTTAAAATAGTTTTATGCTTAGATCCTACACAGTTCTTGTTAAGTTTAATTGTAGGTATTTCATAGTTTTAGTTGCTAGTGTAAAATGGACCCTTTCCTTTTCTAATTGGAAATTTCTGTTCTGTGTCAAGGTAATTGATTCTTGGGTGCTCATTTTCTACTCAGCCACTGTATTGGACCATTGTGTGTTTTTTTATTGAGCTAAAATTCATACAGCATAAAATTACCCATTTTAAAATGAGCAATTCATTGAGAATTTAGTACATGTACAGTGTTGTGCAACTTCCTTTTCTAGTTCCAAAACACTTAATTGCCCTCAAAACCTCATGCACATTAAGCTGTTATTCTGCATGAACTGTCTTATTTTTCTGAATTGATGCTTTAGAAACAGGGCTCTGTAATCCATGGATATCATGGGGTCCCATGGCATTGCCACTGTGTGGAACCAGACTATGGATCTGTCTTCTAAATTATAGAAATCCCCCCAGATGTGGGATGTTTCCATTGCAGATCCTCACTCAGATTGTAACCTTCCTTCCTTACAGCTAGCCCTTCTCACTTCCAAGATAAAGCTGAGGTCTTTTCCTCCTTGCTTTCTGGGTTCCTTGCTTTTCCTTTGAGGAATAACTCCTCAGAATCCCTGGGGCTGGCATGGGAAGTCCTGGACATGTGTTTTGGTATGAGTGGCAGTGAAATGCAATGAATCTAAGGCTTCTCCAAGTCTTAGACACATCTCTACCCCTGTCTTCTGCCTGCCTGGAAATAAATAGTATAAGCAATTGACACTGAAATGACCCTGAGACCTCCTTTGGCCGGTCACAAGCCTGGGTCTTGCTGCCAAGGATAATTGGTGCTTCCACATGGCTGGAGCACAGCTACGTGCTGTCCGGGCTGGCCAAGAAGCCCCAGGGCTTTGGAGAAGGCATGGGGGAGTGGGGGGATACAGGGAGTGAGGGCAAATGAGCCTGGAAAACTGTTTGGTTTGCAATGTTGAAAACTCAGGGACCGTTTGCATAAGATCTGCATATTATTTCTAAAAACTGAAGTTTATTCATAAATTTCCCACAGTCTTAAAAAATTTATATTTAATAATACAAATAATGCATGAAAATCTTCCAAACGTTTTTGCCCCTATTTTAAATCTGTTTTTAATTCTAGTTTCTCTTTGCCTGTCACCGGGCCCAGGTTGGTGATAGTTGTTGTTGTGTGTATGTGTCTTTTGATCTGGGTATCATGTCCTGTGCCCAGTGTATTTTCCTTGTTCATCATTTAAGTTGAAATTTCAGAAAGATTTAATGTGTTAAGTATCCAAAAATTTGCCAAATTTCTTACTTTATTTAGATTGATAGAAATATCAGCAGCAAAACTTTTGATTATAGACAATAAAGTCAACCAAGGCTTAAGGTTTAATTAAGCAAGAGAAAGCTGCCCTATGGGTGAAAGTATCCACAAATGTGAGAACTGAAACTCTAGGCCTAGATCATGGGATCTCGGGAGCACATGGTACCTCCCCTTCATAAGTTACAAGTAGAGCTCTGCCTATATGTAAGTCGATAGAAAGATTCTGGGATCACCTTTGACCATGATTTCAACTGGAATAGATTAGTAATTTCCTCAGGTGGTGGAAGTGTGCTTCTCAGAGATGTTGGCAGATCAGCTGTGGGGTGCGCACCTCCTGGTCTGGCTTGGATTTTCGGACAGTTGGCGCTGTCGGGTACACAGATATCTAAACACAAGTCACTCAGGACCCTCCAATGAGGGGTGCAGACTCCTGCGGTCCTCGAGAATGCCGGCAGAAACGGGAGAAAGGAAAAACCCTCAGGCGCATTTGCCTTTTGGGGACAAACACAGCTCTTTATTGCCTCTCAGCCCTGATAAGGACAGAGAGAAACCCAAACAAATGCACAGCTTACAAGTGTTAGCAGCTCTTATACTGCCTCAAGGGCAGATGCTTCCGTGTTGCTGGTCCAATCGAGAGAGAGTCCTTTCCTTGCCGGTGGTCCATAGCAGAGAGAGAGAGAGTTGTTGTCTTTTTGCTGGTCAAGTCTAGAGAGAGAGTTCTTGTCTAGCAGAGCGTTCTTGCTTCATTGGTGGTTGGACGGAGAGAGAGAGCTGCCGCAGTGCAGCTCCTTATATAGTTTGCCCCAATGGCCTGAGCCAATCAGCTTTAAGTCCAATTGTCCAGTCAGGTTTGGGGGATTTATGAAAGGTTTTTGTACAAATGTCCGATCAAGTTACTTTCATTTTCTGTAGATTTCTAATTTACAAACCAGGTCTTCAAACGCTGTTTTCCCAGTTTTGGGGTTTTTGCCAATTTCCTCCCAATTTCTTCCTACACAACATTCTCCTACCCTCTACTTTTTCTTTCTGTTTACATTTTTTAATGAAAAATTGAAAATTATATATAAAAGTAGAAAAAGTTTATTAAACCTGATGTACCTGTTGTTCAACTACAGCAGCCATTAACAACCAACTTTGTTTGTCTATACCTCATCTACTTTTCCTACTCCCTATTTTCAAGCAAATCCAAGTCATGGTATCATTTCACCTATAAATATTTTCTTATGTATTTTTGAAGTTAAAGACTTTAAAAACTCAATGCCACTTTTGTACCTAATGGAATTGTTGTTGTTAGGTGCTGTTGAGTTGGGTCCCACTCATAGCAACCTATGTACAACAGAATGATGCACTCCCTGACACTGTGGCATGCCTGGCACTATGTCAGTGCTTCTTTGCTATTCTTAGGATTTTCAGTGGCTGATTGTTTAGGGATTATTTTTTGGGAATGGACTGCTGGGTCCTTCTCCCATATTTGTGGTGCTGGGGATTGAACCTAGGGTCTCAGGGTGCACAGAGCATCACTGTACCAACTGAACTAAGTCTCAGGCCCCCTAAAGAAATTAATAACCCTGTAATTATCATCAATTATCAATGCACCTATTTCCCTGATTATCTTATAATTTTTGAAAATTTGTTTGGATCAGGATTCAGAAGGGTTAACCTATTGCAGTTGGTTGATATTGCTTTTATTCTTTATTAAACAATCTGTAGGTTCTGTGTCCATCTCTACTTTTTTCTTATTTTTTTGTTGTTTTTGAAGAAACTAGTTTTTTACTCAAAAAGTAGTTTCCTACTCTTTACTGAGTTAAAAACTATGGTGTTGCTTGACATGTTCCTCTGTATCTTTTGTTTCTCTTAAATTTTATCTTGGAATTTAGATTGAAGTTGGATCTATTCCAGAGATTTTTGTCCCCCCCTCCCATGACTACCTCACAAGTGGTGGTGTATAACTCTTTTTGGAGGTTTATAATATCAGTTTGTTTATTTTGTGGTGTGATCTTGTCAGCCATTAATGATTATTGCTTAATAGGTACATTCATTTGTGTACAGTTGAAAAAGTGATTGCATAGCATTTTATCAATCTTTGTTGTTTAGCTAGAGTAATCTTATAAAGAAACAAACTGAACCAGTAAATTAATTATCCTAGGTATAAATGTTATAGGAAAGATGGGATAAAAACCTTATTTTGTATTTTCTTGCCAGTTTTAAATATAATTAGTTGTTTCCCTTAACATCTTCTAAAGGTCATCAGTGAATTTCTTGGCATCGTTATGAACTTGTGGATTAAATATACTTAATGTGCTTCACTCCTACAGTTATTATCTTTATCAGTGGTCAAACTATCTCATTTTTGGCCAGTGAAAATTTATTCAGGTTGACTCTTGAGTTTTTTTGATATAACCTTAGTAGTCTTTGATAGTTTCCTTGTTATCTGGTACCATTAAATATGTCAGATTTATTTTGTACCTCATAAGGTATTTTGTACCTTATTTTGTATTTCCTACCTCAGAATTGGAATGATATTTAGAGATTTCAGTCTGTGTGCTTGGGTGCTCATTACTATTGGGTTGACTATTATTGCTAGGCCTTTTGAGTAGACAGAAGTAGAGAAGATGAGTGAGTATATCTATGTACTTAAGGCAAAATTAATTATGGGTTCATACTGATACTTCTGTTTCAAATTCAAGACTATAGTTTTTTTTAATACAACCTCATTAATATCACATCAATATCATCTTTAACCATATTCCAAATTTTGGTTCTCAGTGTCACCCACAAATTACCTATTTGGTTTATTCCATATTACACACACACACACACACACACACGCACACGCACACGCGCACACACACACACACACACACATACCTCTTGGAGTCTGAACACCAACATATACACCAATATTATCAAGACTGAAAGAGCGGGATATTTTGTAAATTTCCACCTCCCAGGGTATATCCCACTAGAGATTTACAAATTTTTCATTATTATTTAGTATAATTCTTTCTTGTGTGGTTCTGCTATCAACGGAATACATAGTTGGGTTCACTTATGTTTTACTTTTGATTTCTACATATTATTATATTTTGTATTTATGACCATATAAATAAATTGCATAATTTCACAGCAGAATATTATAAATAAAGGTATAGTCAAAGGTATCTCTTGTCTATCCCTATACCCTCGACTCCATTTCTCTCCATTCTTCTTATATAGCCAGGAATTAGATATTAGAATTTATCCTTCCATTGAAAAATACAAGCATAATGTTTATATTCTACTCTCTTTTGAAAACATGATAGCATAGTATATATATAATTTGTTTGTTTGCGGTACCAGGGGGGGTTGAACCCAGGGCCTCGTGCTTACACTTTACAAATGTACCACCGAGCTGCACCCTCAGCCTATTTTTTTTTTTACGTTTTGAGACAGGGTCTTGCTAAATTATGCAGACTGCCTCTGGTCTCAAACTTGTGATCCTCCTGCCTCTGCCTTCCAAGTTGCTGGGATTACAGGCATGTGCCACAGTGCCCAGCTGCATAGTATATATATTTTCTTCCAATTCTTTTTTCTCTCTTAATACCACTTCCTAGAGATCACACATAACATTGTACAGAGATATTTTTATTCTTTTTCATAGCTGTATAGTATAAATACCATGTAGTTATACTGTAGTTTATGCAAACAGTCCTTTATTGATGAACATTTCTCCTCCCACAATCTTTTGTTATTGCAAATAGTGTTGCAAAGAAAAGACTTGTGCATGCCTTTTCATATTTTTTCCAGCCTATCTTTGAAGTAGATTTCTAGAGATGGTGTTGTTGGGTCAAGTGTTCTAATGTATGTGGAATTTTATTAAATATTGCCAGATTTCTCTCCTTACGGATTATACAATTTTTCATTTCTACTAACACTGGATGAGAGTTCCAGTTTCCCCATAGCCTCACCCACAGAGTAGGTGGTTGTGACAGAATAAAATTTTTCAAAGGTGACTACAATAATATCTCCCACCCCATGTAGGACTAGAGCCCACTTTCTCTTAAAGATGCAAAGTGAAATCTCTTTCTTCTGAAACTGGATGGCACTTATAATTACCTTGACCAATAAAGAATGGTGGAAATGATGCTATTTGACTTCTGAGGTTAGTTCATAAAGATATCATGAATTTCTGTCTTGTTCTCTTGGGATACTCTTCTTGGAATCCAGTTAACCATGCTGTGAGGAAATATGTAAAGGTCCACATGGGATCTTGGAATTGCATGGAAAGGTCCACACAGAGAGAAACCAAGGCCTCTGGTCCACAGCCTCAGCTGGGCTGCCCAACAACAGCTACACTAACTTGGTAGTCACATGAGTGAGTCATCTTAAGAGCAAATTCTTTAGTCCCTGGTGGAGCAACCACAGCTGAGGTCACACTGAGTAGAAAAGAGCCATATTTCTTGAACTCTGCCAAATAAATAATTGCTGCTTTATACCACTAAATTTGGGGATTGCTTGTTACACAGCAATAACTAACTGAAACAGATGTCAAACTTCAGATTCTTTCCATACTCTTCAGTAAGAAATGATATTCCCGCATAGTTTCAATTTAGATTTTTCTCATTATGAGAAAAGTTGTACATTTTTAAATGGTGAAGATCCATTTGCATTTCTTTTTATACCTTGTTCATAACTGTAGTCTCTTTTTCTGTAGAGTCATTGGCATTTTCTTCTCTAGCAGATTTTTATATTTTAGAGATTTTAAGCTATTGTATTATAAATTATATAGTTTTCTCAATTTATTGCCTGTCTTTTTACTTTGCTATAAAAATTGTTTCTTTTTGCCATGCAGAACTTTTCTCTTTTTATGTAATTATATTAAAGTCTTTCCTTATTCTGATTTTGAGTCATAAGAAAATTTTTCTTTCTCTCAGATCATAGAAGAAATATACCCACATTTTTCCCTAGCATTTATCTAGTGTCAATTTTTTGGGTACATTTTTATCTCTGATCTTTTTGGAATTTATGTGAGTTTATGATGTAAGGAATGGTTCTAATTTTATTTTTTCCTACATGGCTATTTAGCATATCTCTACCTCTTTATAATTTCATCAAGGAGCTTTATAATTTCATCATTGACTCTTATTTTGTTGAGTGCTTTCAAAATGAATAGACATTGCTATTGCAAATATGTCCTGCAAATACAAATGTGAACATGTGATTATTTTCCTCCGGCCATTTTTTTTTTTTTTTTTTTTTGGTGGTTTTTGGGGATGAACCTAGGGCCTTGCACATACTCTGCAACTGCTCTACCGCTGGGCTGCAGGCCCAGCCCATTTTTTAATTTTGTTTTGAGACAAGGTGTTGCTTGGTTACGTAGGCTGTGCCTGGCATCTAACTTAAGATCTTCCTGCCTCAGTCTCCTGAGTTGTTGGGATTATATGTATGTACCACCATGTCTGGCTTGTTTTTTTTTTTTTTTTTTTTTCCAGACATGATCTCACTGTGAAGCCCAGGCTAGCCTGGAACTTGCATGTAGACCAGGCTGGTCTTGAATTTGTGTTCATCCTCCTTCCTTATCCTCCTGAGTGCTGGGATTACAGGCTTATGTCACCTCCTCCAGTTTTTAATATAACAGATTATTATCAAGGAGATTTCCTAATATTGAGTTGTCATTGTATTTATGGACCAAACTTTATTTGGGCATGATGTACTTATGCTTTTGGAGTCTATTTGATATTTTATTGAAGGTTTTGTAATGATATTCGTAAGTGAGACTTTTTTTATTGGTGAAATTTTTGTAAAGTTTGGTGTCAGCATTACATTCACTCATAAAATTAGAAGTTTTCCTTCTTTTTCTATGCTCTGAAATAGTTTAAATTTCATATAAGAATGACCTGAACTCACTGGGTATGGTGGTGCAAGCCTGTAATCCCAGTGGCTCAGGAGATGGAAGCAGGAGGATCGCAAGTTTGAGGCCAGAGGCAGTCTGTCTAATTTAGCGAGACCCTGTCTCAAAAAGTAGAAAAAAAAGTGGGCTGGGGGAGCATCTCAGTGGTCCAGCACTTGTAAAGCATGCAGGTGCGAGGCCCTGGGTTCAACCTCCAGTACCATCATAAAAAAAAAAAAAAAAAAAAAAAGAATGACCTGAATTTAAATGAAGCATGGTGGTACACACCTGTAATCCCAGCACTTGGAGTCTGAGGCAGGGGGATCACCACAAGTTGGAGGCCAGCCTGAGCTATATAGTAGTAGTGACACTTGTCCTAAGGGGGGGAAAAATCTGTTAATGGTTTGATAAAAGAGTCCCATGTATCTGGTGCTTTTATTGTTTGTGGACGAGTTTTTTAAATCTTTATTTCTTTTAATGGGAATTGGTTCTCTTGGATTTTCTTTTTCTTTTTCTTTCTTTTTTCTTTTTTCTTTCTTTTTTTTTTTTGTGGTACTGGGGGTTGAACCCAAGGCCTTGCACCTGCATGCTTTGCAAGTGCTGGACCACTGAGCTGTGCCCCCAGCCCATTTTTTACTTTTTGAGACAAGGTCTCACTAAATTACACAGACTGCCTCTGGTCTTGAACTTGCGATCCTCCTGCCTCCGCCTCCTGAGCCACTGGGATTATAGGCATGCGCCACCACACCCGGCTGGATTTTCTTTTGCAAAAGCATCTCTATTAGTATCAGTTTTGGCAAGTTGCATTTTTCTTTAAAACTATTTATTTTATTACAGGTTCTAAGATTTATTTTCTTACAGTTGTGTGAGTTAGTCTTCCTTTTTGGAAATTTTTTTGTTTTTATAGGTTTTTTTTCCTTGTTTCTAATTTTGAACATTTGTGGTTTCTTTTCCTTTGTTTTCATTCCCTCCTCTTCCTTTTTAACCTTGACTGAGCTATCTAGATTTTTTTTTGTGTGTGTGTGTGTGTGGTGCTTGCGATTGAACCCAGGGCCTTACAAATACTAGACAAGTGCTCTACCACTGAGGTACATCACTGGGCCCCTAGATTTATTTTTTCCTTCTTCTTCTTCTTCTTCTTCTTCTTCTTCTTCTTCTTCTTATTATTATTATTATTATTATTTTTATTTTTATTTTTATTTTTTTTAAAGAAAGAATCAGCTTTTAGAATTTATTAGTTCTCTTCTTTTTCTGTTTTCTGACTCATTCATTTCTGTTTTTATATCTATTGATTTATTCTTTCTGATTAGTGTTGGTTTACTCTGTGGACTTTTTTTAGCTTTTTAAATTGGTGCTTACGGTACTTAGTGCTATGAATTTCCCAGTAATCACTTTTTGCTTACTAAAGATTCTGATATATTATGTTTTGTTCATAATTATTTTCAAAAAATTCTGCCATTTTGTTTGGACTTTCCCAGTTGACTCAACATTGTTTAATAATATAGTTTTTAGTTTCTAGCTAGGACTTAAAATTATTAATTAATTATTATTGTTATTATTATTATTATTTTTGCAGTACTAGAGATTGAACCTAGGGCCCCACACATGCTAGAAAAGCACTCTATTACTGAGCTGCACTCCCCACTCCCTTTTTTATTTTTTATTTTGAGTCAGGGTCTTGCTAAGTGTTGTAGGCTGCTTCTGGCCTCAAATTTGTGATCTTCCTGCCTCAGCCTCCTGAATCACTGGGATTATAATCTGTAGTTTTGTTTGAGTGTAGAAATTTTTTGTTTTTATGTCTGTTTTTTGGGGCTCATGAGAATTTTTATTTATTTATTTTGTGATGAAAAATATGGCTGATTATGATGAATGCTTCAAGTGCATCTAAAACCAGCTGTAGTTTCAGTGGTCAGAAGGAGTCAGTTTTTGAGATCTCTTGCACAGCACAGTGATTATTACTGTAATTTTAAGTGTACATTTTGAAATTGATAAGAGAGTAGTTTTTAGATATTTATACCACACACACAAATCAGTGTATGAAGTGAGGGATATGTTGGTTCACTTGATTGAAACATTCCATAAAGTATACATATATCAAAATATCATATTTTACCCCATATATACACAATTATTAGTTGTCATTTAAAAAAGAAAAAAAAGGAGAAAAGAACCTGTATTCTATTATTGGGGAGTGAGGATTTAGTAATATCAATAAAATCTACCTGACTGTCATGCTGCTTAAGTCTTAATGTATCCTGAAGTATGAGAGGCATATTATAGCTCCTATTATTGATGTCCATTTTATTTTTCTTTGAAAATGCTATTGTCTCTCCTTTGTAAAGGCAACTGCTACACTAATAACTTTATATCTTCATGGTGGGTTATAGGCTTTGCCATGATAAAATGTCCTTCTTGGGCTGAGTGGTAGAACACTTGCCAAGAACACACAAGGCCCTGGGTTCCATCCCCAAAACCCAGTGTGCTGGTGCATGCGTGTGCATGTGCGTGTGCACACACACACACACACACATACAAGTTATGTACTAAAATGTTTTTGTCTCTTTTAATGTATTTTTTGGTTTGATTTGGTCTAAGTTCTGTCTTATGATATAGCAAGGTTATGACTCATTGTCGTTTTCTGGGTGCACATATTCTTGGTATATCTTTGTCCATATAAAAACTGATAATTTATTTTAGACAAAGATTCAGAGATCTGAATCTCTGTGTTTTGTGATTCATGTAGGTTTCCATTTTGCTTTGTTAACCAATATGAGAATCTTTTCTTTTAATAGGTGAATTATGCATATTTACACTATTGATATGATCAATAAGTTTTGCTCAGTTCTGCCCTAATTATTATATTATATGTTATATGTCTCATCTCTCACATACTTTGTTACATATCTTTTACTATGTGGACTTTTTCATTCTCTTTCTCTTGATAAATTTTTTGATATGAAGGAACATTTTGATTTTTGTGTTAAAAGTTATCTTTATAGTCATACTTTTATGTAATTCTCCTAGTACCCACTTCTCTCTTTTTCTATTGATGGCCTGTTATCTTTTGGTGTCATAATGGTAATATTAAAATTAGATAGTTACTTCTCCACCTCTTCCTTTCCACCAGTATTTGAAGTAATACTCTCTTTTGCTCAAATAACATGTATAAGGTGATCAGCAAACTTTTTCTACTTTTCATATACACTTCCCATTCTTCCTCACTTTTGTGATAGTTGTATTATTTACATTGTCAGAACATATAACCATTACTGCTATCCTTTCTCACAAGCATCATTTGGTCTCAAGTTTACAGCTAAATGTGTTTAATGTCTACCAACAGTGCTTTTGTAGGTATCTTTCCAGTTATTTTTGCTTTATGAAACTAATTTTCTAGTAGATTACTCAGGAAGGAGTTATGGCAAACATATTCTTGGGTTCTCGTATATTATTGAAAGTTGGCCTGTCTACTTGAAGGTCAGTTTGATGGGATATAAAATCCATAGTGCAGATGTTCTTGTCTTGAGTATCTTAACAATGTCATTCCATTGGGTTTTGGCATAAAGCATTGCTGTCAAAAGGTCTGATAAGTGTTTTAGTCTTTTACTTGGATATTCAAACTTTCTTTTACTGTTGCTAATTTTTTTAAGTGAATTAATTATTTTGAAGGAGGGGTTAGGTCAGGAGAGTTTTTCTAACTTCTAGGCTCTAGAACTGTCTCTTCTGTTATTTTGTCAAAGGGGTAAAAATATGGTCTGGTATTTTCTGAGATCTGTTTCCTCTGCTTTAGTCCCCCACTTTTCTCTCCTTTGCTCTTATTACCTAGTCTTATTCCACTTGGATACTATTTTCAGCACTTTCTCTTCAGTGTCTGTTTTTTCTGCAAAGGAACTTAGGCTTGTTAGTTTTGTGCCTTTATAAAGCCCAGCCTCCCCCAGCACTGTCAGTTATTATTTCATTGTGGTGCTCTTCCCCTGACTCAGGAATTGAAGCCTGCAGAAGTCCTTCTCAGTTTTAGCCATTCTTCTTTGATAGACCCACTGTATTTTCCAGTGGGTTTGGGAGTTCTCCTTTCTTCTGATGTTGCTGAAAGAGATACCATATAAGTCTTGTAGCTATTGAAGATTTGTTCCCAGGTACAGGTACTTAGATGTTTGTGGGAATATTTGTCACCTAATATTGTTGTTGTTGTTGTTGTTAGGTGCCATCGAGTCGGTATCCAACTCATAGCGACCCTCTGTACAACAGGGGAAACACTATTGTCAGTGCTTCTCTGCTGTGCATAGGATTTTCAATGGCAGATTGATTTTTTGGAGGGGGTTGCCAGGTCCTTCTCCCAAGCCTACAGCTTCTGGTGTTCCCAGGCGGTCTCCCATCCAGGTACTAACCAGGCCTGACCCTGCTTAGCTTCTGAGATCTGATGGGATCGGATGCCACAGGGCTACAGCTGCAGGCCAATATTGTTGTAGGGCTGGGATTTAGCTCAGTTGGTAGAGTGCTGCGCTGCAGTCTCTGAGGTCCCGAGTTCAATTCCCAGCACCACAAAAATGGGAGAAGGACCTGGCAATCCACTCCCAAGGCAATCCTGAAACAGTCTGTCATTGAAAACCCTATGAGGGTCGCTATGAGTTGGATACCGACTTAACGGCACCTAAGAACAACAACAACAATATTGTTGTAGATGTTGTCTGTGGACCTTTGATATTGGTATCTCTGAGGCTTCATCTATGTTTAGGAGAGATTATCAGAGAGCAAAAACAATGCTGCATCTTCCTAGAATCCCCTCTCTCATCCCTATCTTGTAATAATATTATTTTTAAGACCATCTTAGATTTACTGAAAAATTACAAAGATAATACAGAGAGTTCTCATATAGTCTGCATCGGGTTTCTCTATTATTAACTGTTTTCTTTTTCTTTTTTCTTTTCTTTTTTTGAAACTCTAAAGAAATGTATCCCCCATATGTCTGTCAGTTTGCCGCACTGTGGGGGCTTGTGTGTTGCAATGAGGCTGAGAGCTCTGCCACTGTAACCTCGGACATGAGCAAGGTTACCCATGGTGGACAGGTTTTCAGCTGAGCTTCCAGACTAAGACAGACTAGGGAGTAGGACCTGGCGAGCCACTCCAGAAACAACTAACCATTGAAAACCCTATGGATAGCAAAGAGACACTGTCAGATATAGTGCCAGAAAATGAGGCCCCCAGGTTGGAAGGCACTCAAAAGACTACTGGGGAAGAGTTGCCTCCTCCAAGTAGAGTCTACCGTGATGACAGACATGGAGTAAAGCCCCAGGGTGCTCAACTTGCTGATGTGGCATGACTCAAAATGAGGAGAAACAACTGTAAACATCCATTAATAATTGGAACATGGAATGTATGTAGTATGAATCTAGGCAAATTAGAAATTGTTAAAAGAGAAATGGAGCACATAAACATTGACATTCTAGGCATCAGTGAGCTAAAATGGACCAGTATAGGCCATTTTGAGTCAGACAATCATATGGTCTACTATGCTGGGAATGATAAATTAAAGAGAAATGGGGTCGCATTCATTGTCAAAAAAGATATTTCAAGATCTGTCATGAAATACAATGTTGTCAGTGATAGAATAATATCCATATGCCTACAAGGAAGGCCAGTTAATATGACGATTATTCAACTTTATGCACCCACCACTAAGGCCACAAATGAAGAAAGGGAAGACTTCTATCAGCTTCCACAATCTGAAATAGATCAAACATGCAATCAAGACATATTGATAATCATTCGTGACTGGAACACAAAGGTTGGAAAGAAAGAAGAAGGCTCAGTAGGTGGAAAATATGGTCTTGGTGACAGAAACAAAGGTGGAGATCACATGATAGAATTTTGTCAGACCAATGACCTTTTCATGCAAATACATTTTTTTCAACATCATAAACGGAGATTATACACATGGACTTCACCAGATGGAACATATAGGAATCAAATTGACTACATATGTGGAAAGAGACGATGGAAAAGCTCTGTACAAAATGTCAAAACAAGACCAAGTGCTGACTGTGGATCAGACCATCAACTTCTCATATGCAAGTTCAAACTGAAGCTGAAGAGAATTAGAACAAGTATATGAGGGCCACAGTATGACCTTGAGTATATCCCACCTGAGTTCAGAGACCACCTCAAAAATAGGTTTAATGCATTAGACACAAATGATAGGAGACCAGAAGAGTTGTGGCATGACATAAAAGATATTCAAGAAGGAAGCAAAAAGTTCTTAAAAAGACAAGAAAGAAAAGACCAAATTACATGTCAAAAGAGACACTGGACCTTGCCCTTGAACGTCGAGCAGCTAAAGCAAAAGGAAGACATGATGAAGTTAAGGAACTAAACAGAAGATTTCAGAAGGCAGCTTGAGAAGACAAAAACAAATATTATAATAACATGTGCAAGGAGCTGGAGGCAGAAAACCAAAAGGGAAGAACATGCTATGTGTTTCTCAAGTTTAAGGAAGTGAAGAAAAAAGTCAAGCCTCGAGTGGCAGTAGTGAAATATTCTACAGGGAAAATATTAAATGATGCAGGAAACATCAAAAGAAGATGGGAAGAATACACACAGAGTCATTATACATGAAAGAATTGGTAGATGACCAACCATTTCAAGAGGTTGCATATGAAGAAGAACCAGTGGTGCTGAGGGACAAAGTAGAAGCTGCCTTGAAAGAACTGGGGAAACACAAGGCTCCAGGAATTGATGGGATACCAATAGAGATGTTTCAACAAACAGATGCAGCACTGGAGGTGTTAACATGTTTATGCCAACAGATTTGGAAAACAGCTACTTGGCCAACTGACTGGAAGAGATCCATATTTGTGCCTATTCTCAAAAAAGGGGATCCAACTGAATGTGCAAACTATCGGACAATATCA
>VMDO01035486.1:0-16046 GCA_007922755.1 Pedetes capensis | reverse complement strand
CCCATAACAAAATAGTATAGCCACCTAAGGATCAAGCAGTGGATTTCAAATTCAAACCATAACATGTTATCCCTGGCCCGCTAACGGCTTATACCATCTCACAATGCAAAATGCAAATTTAGTCCAAGAGTCATAAAGTCTTAATGCTGTTACAGGGGATACTGAATTCCATTCAGATTTCCTAGCTACAATAATTTAAAAATGGTCAGTGAGAAACTTAACAATTTATTCGAGTAAGAGACACAAAGTGCTATGAGCAGCTGGGCAGGCAGCCTTATGATCTTGGCAACTGCTAGGAAGAGGGAAATGGAAAGAAAAAGAAACTGGAAAATTATGGTTTCTGAGGGGAAATAAGTCAGTGTGTAATCAGGAATAACAGTAAATATCTATAAGCAATTGCTCCAAGGGTTGGGGCTTTTTGGGTACATAATATATAATATCTCATTTTAGGGGAGAGTTCTTCCTCTACTTCCCTTATCACGTCTTCAGATATACTTTTTTTTTTCCTTTTTTGACTTACATTGGTCTTTTTTGGTTTCTAAAACAGGGTCTCCTTTTACTTCAAAGGAGGTCCCCCACCTTGTGTGGACTTGGAAAGCACCTTCTGTCTACATCAAAGGGTGTTATTGACCATACCATTTACATTTCAGTATGCTATCAGTAAAAATCTGGTTTTGCAAAATAATGTCTGGGAACCAGATGGCTGCAAAGCTGCTTTGTTCATTCTATTTCTTCCTGTCTATTGTTACCTCTTATTAACAGTACCAACAGTTCAAAAGTCCAAATTCAAAGCCTTTTCTGTAATTCAGAATAAACTCTTAGAACTCTAGTCATGTAGAACTAAAAAAAAAAAAAAATGTTTAATACTCCCAAGACACAATTGCACAATGTAAACATTATTTTCCCAAAGGTAGTACAGTAACAAGGAATCATCAAACCAAAGCAAGATCAAAATCCAGCAGAATAAAACATTAAGTCCTTGATACCAGTTTTCTGTACTAGTTACTTTTCTCATTGCTATGATGAAATACTTGACAGAACAATTTAAGGGATTGAAGATTTATTTTGGTTTCAGAGACTTCAATCCACAGTCCTTGGCCCCATTGATTCTGGGTTCTGAGGCAGAACATTATGGAAGCAAGAGTATGTGCAGGAGGAGGCTGTTCACCTTCATGGTTAGGAAGTAGAAAGAGAGGAAGAGCCTAGGGATCAAAGTGTCAACCTACAATGGCACACAACCAGTGAACTACTTCTTTCAACAGGTCCCAATCTGTGAAAATTTCCAAAACTTCTCAAAAAACACCACCTGCTGGAGACCAAGTATTAATCACATAAATCTTGATTGAGGTCAATTGAAAAATGAAGATAATAGACATTATAGTATATATTGTATCTACTATATGTTGTTGTTGTTAGGTGCCTTCAAGTCAGGTCTGACACACAGTGATCCTATGATCCTATATGCAATAGATGAAACACCCCCCGAAGCAATTCCATGCCTCCCATTATGTGAGTGCTTCCCTACTCTTTCTAGGGTTTTCAACAGCTGATTTGTTTTACAGAGGTTGGGGAGGGCATGGGCTGCCAGGGCCTTCTCCCCAGCCTATAGCACCTGGTGTTCCCAGGTGATCTCCTATCCAAGTACTAACCAGGTCTGCCCCTGCATAGGTTCCAACATCTGACAGGATCAGAAGAGATTGTGGTATCACTGTAGGCCTACTATGTATACTAGTACATAACTGTATTGTAGTAATATAATAGAAAACTCTCTTCTAAGAAAAATATGTACTGAAGTATTTGGGAGAAGAACACTATGGAATATGCCAGTTATCCACAGGTGAACAATTCTTCATTGACATGATTGCTGATCCCTGAAAGTTCCAGGTAGACTCTCACTCAAGGAAGAACTTCTTCCATATATGTGGATGCCTTATTTTTTTATATTCTTCAAATATTTGCTCCAATGTTTGCATCCTTCTCTATGAGGACTATTCTCATCACCCTATTTTAAAGTGCTACCACTAGCCAAAGCCAAATGTCAGCTCTTTTTTCTACCTAGCCCTTATCATTTCTTAATGTAGTATGCAATTAATATATTCATTTTCTTATCCTCAATTTCCCTTGCTAAAATGCAAACTGCATGACAACATGGCTGCTTAAATCTAATTCATCCTTAGCTATTGACCCAACACCTAGAAAACTGCTTTTCCATAATTGGTGTTCACTAAACACTTGTTGATTTAATATCTGTTTCTGATGTTTACTTTGTATGACATGTGGAATAAATAACTTATGAGCCTGGCATGGTGATGCATGCCTGTAATCCTAGTGATACAGAAGTTGGAGGAAGGAGGATTGGAAATTTGAGTCCAGAAGCAGCCTGCATAACTGAGGCAGACCCAGATTCAGATAAAAAAAAATTAAAAGTAGGCTAGTGGTACAGCTCAGTGGTAGAATACTTGCAAAATATGTCCAAGGCCCTGAGTTCAGCCCTCCAGTATGGATGTTGTTGTTGTTGTTAGGTGCCGTCGAGTCGGTATCCGAGTCATAGCGACCCTCACAGGGTTTTCAATGGCTAACTATTTCGGGATTGCCTTGGGAGTGGATTGCCAGGCCCTTCTCCCGTTTTTGCGGTGCTGGGAATTGAACTCGGGTCCTCAGAGACAGCAGCGCAGCGCTCTACCCACTGAGCTAAATCCCAGCCCCCCAGTATGGATATATACATATATATATATATATATATATATATACACACACACACACATATATACATATATATGTATATATATATATTTGCACATATATATGTACACATACACACATACTATATATATATACACAAACATACATATATGTGTATATATATGCACATATATATATATTGCCATATATATAGCGCCATATATATGTGTGTGTGCATACACACACACACACACACACACACACGGCAATTGTTTCTCCCATTAGCTGGAATAAACCTTCAATAAATAATAGCAGTGATTAATTTGTTATGTTCAGATAAGTTATATCTAGAATGAGTTAATATAATGGGGAATAAAGATTAAAATGTACACTTAACTGACATTTCTAAATAAAAGTCTGTATTAGCATACTTTTCTTTGCCACTCAGATACAATTTGATTGCTACTAGAAATAATAAATGGAAGAATTCATGGCTTTTATTCCCATGGGTGATTCTGTTCTTTTCAATTTAGAGCACCAGAAGTATATGATAAGCAGACATGAAATTTGCCAAACAATTTTCTAGTTTATTCTTGCTTTTAAAGTGTTTTACAGGTGACTCTTCCTTTTGAACAGCCCACTCGGTGGTTTTTCTCAGTGTAATTTTTCCCATTTCTCTTAATAAACTCATTCCTTTTTCTACTTTGAAAATTGATTCCTTTTACTTTGCCACTGTTCCTTGTTAAATCTTCTTAGGAAGGGAGCAAGGACCAAGGATAATTTTCCCACAATATATTTGGTGCCACTTCTTGGATCATTTCAGGTAATATTTATGATATTTCTCTGAGTTTACGACTGTCTCAGAACTCCTCACTCTGTTTCTAAATATCTTCTTTCTTTGTTTTCACTTTCCAGCACAGACCTCCAATCTTTTTTGGGAACCTAACATGAGGCTTTGAGGCAACTGACATTACTGGCCTGGGTTATTCTCTGGCATGATCCAAAAGCTTCTTTTCTTCTGATTGGATTCCCAGGTTTGAAGGCCAGGGAAAGAAAAAATTCCAAATACATTTTAGCCCATGAGGGTGAAAAGACACACTTTTCATCTCCTGCTGTCTGTGTTTTTCTCATCAAAGTCCCTTAGCATTCCATGAATGCATTTGTTGCCAAAAAGTAGAGCTTCCCTCCTTTTACCCGCCCATTTTTTGGCAAGATTAAAAGAAACTAGGCTCTCCAGGGAACACCTCATTAAGGACTGATCCACCAATGTTCAAAGCCACTCTCTTTTCAGTAAGAGAGCTACCTGAAACCCAGTTAGGGTGAATCAACTTCAGGGTGACAGCTGAAGGTTTCAGCCCCTTAAACACCACATTCTGGATCCCAAACACTGTAGGAATGGCCAAACTTTCTCTCTAAAGTTTGCCTTTTTTTTTTTTCTTTTGACTCTTTGCCTGTCTTGCCCTAAAATGGTGACCTACCTGGCTAAGTGTCTAAACTCTTGGGTTTCCCTTTCACTTGCTTTACCTGGCTTCTGGGAAACTATCAGGCAATCTCCTTCCCTTTTGTTATTAAATGACTGTCTGTAAACACAAACCTCTGCCAGATCTATGGCCTCATGCAACAGTGCTCTGTCTGCCTTGCCTATTGGCAGCAGGAATTCAAAATTTTCTTTTTCTTGACTGGAATCCCTATGAAGACTGTTACTTCCTTAAACATCTGTATGGAAGCACAAGTAAACCCCCAAGAGCCAATACATTTATAGCTGTGGCCATTTGGACTATTTAATCTACCCTGTAAGAACAGGCTTTCTGTCCCTCATTCAGAAAACAGTGATTAGAGCTATGGACTGAATTATTAAAACTTTTCATCTTCTATTAGAACCAAAGCCCTGAAATCTTTTACCTTAGACAAACTAGAATCATGAAAATACTTGGGATTCTAAGATAAGCAATTACGTCTGTACTTTGAAGCTAAAATAAACCCAGGCATTCAGAGTCCTTCCAATTAATTTTCTAACTTGCTTTGGGCATCTTATTCATTGCTACTTAGCAACTGCATGATTTATGCAATTTACCATTAATGTCCTTCCCCCACTGCTCTCTACGATTAAGCCTGTCCTTTACCAAAATCATAAGGTATTACAAACAAGACTGCTAAAGCGAAAAGAAAGACAGACCATGTCAGAGGCAAGAGTGGGAACAGGCTAGTAACTCCTACTCCTTGGGGCTCATGGAGAGATACTCTAAGGCCAGGTTGGAAATCACATTAGGAGTTGGAGATGTTCCTCTCTTATCAGCAGGTTGGATCCTGAAGATAAACATGCCAGGCTAGTCATGTCCACTTGTGACTTGGCTGCTTCTTTCTTTCAGGTGGCAAATCAGCAGTCTATTCCTACAGACTCTCCCTTATGATGCATCTTGAAAAATCAACTTGATCCACAATCTCTCAAGTGGAAGCACTTATTTTTTCCTATAAAACTGCATAGTCGCAATAGCACTTAGAGCATCAAGAGCAATGGCTGCCACCTCATGGTAGTCTTAATTAAAAAAGTATCCTCCAACTGGAGTTCTTTTGTAAAACAAAAGAAAGAAAGAAAGAAAGAAAGAAAGATCATGAATAATTCCTTTCCTTTTAAAGGGAAAAAGAAGACATATCAAAAATGTAAAATATATGCCTCCCTTTTTGTCAGTATTAGAACTTAAATTGGGGCACCCCTCCAACTAGCAGTTCTTCTTTTTACAGAACCTCAAAAATGGCCATATAACATAGCTACAGCCCATGGCAGCTAAGTCATTAGCTACATGTGCAATACCCGAATTTGCAGCTGTCACTTTTATCATTAAAATGAGGACAACTGCATCAGGCTGGTCAGGTGAGGGGCTAATTATCTTAAGCAGCTTGATTTCTGGGTGACTTCTCTTGCTCCCCAGGCCACAGAGCAGATAAGAGGACATCACCTTTTTCACATTTCTTGCTGCATCCCTGTGCCTGCTGCATTCCAAGTTCCAGCTTCCCCCCTCAGAGCTGAGCAATGAAAGAATGTGACATGGTATATAGGTAAACATGGTAAAAGACACAGACTAAAGGAGGCATGGGGGTTGGTTTGTCATTGCAGCACTCTGTAGGCCACACCTCTTCTGTCTGTTGTTGTTAGGTGCCCTCGAGTTGGTATCTGACTCATAGTGACCCTCATAGGGTTTTTAACGGCTGACTGTATCAGGATTGCCTTGGGAGTGGATTGCCTGGCCCTTCTCCCATTTTTGCTGTGCTGGGAATTGAATTCAGGACCTCAGAGACTGCAGTGCAGCGCTCTACCAACTGAGTCAAATACGAGCCCCTCTTCTGTCTAGGCAGCTGCTATTATGGAGATTCTGCTTAAGAACTCTTGAGGTTAAATTCTAAAGAGGATAGGGAGTTTGTGGCCTTGGAGTAGCCAAATTTGGACTAGAACAAGACCGTTCTGATGCCAAAATAACACAGGCAGTCTAAGGAGGTCACAACCTCTTGAAAATCAAGCAGTCTTAGGTGGGTTGACCTTAAGACTCAGGAAATCTTGGAGAAATGGGTATCCCTAAAGACATGGACAATCCTGGGAGGGTAACTGACTTGGGTTTATACCCAAGAGACACAGAAATGTTCTAGAGAGAATGGCCAAAGCCAGCCTAGAACACTCATCTCAAAATTCTGTCTTGTTACCACCCAATGAGAAGTCCTCCAATATAAAAGTAAATTTAAGCTATAATATCATCCTCCAGCTAGATCTAATTTGTAGAAGGGAAAAAGGAAACAAATGAACAAACAAAAGGTCGAATGTATTCTCTGTCTAGAGGCTTTCATGGAGGAAAAGCCCAAACTGCATCAGGAGTGTACAATTAAACCATGCTTAAACTTATAGCTTAGTCTGCAGCTGTAGCCCTGTGGCATATAATCCCCTCAGATCTTGGAAGTTAAGCAAGGTCGGGCCCAGTTAGTACTTTGATGGAAGACCACCTGGGAATACCAGGTGATGTAGGCTTGAGAGACGGACCTGGCAACCCACTCCCAAATATCAATCTACCATTGAAAACCCTATGAACAGCAGAGAAGCACTGACAATAATTGTTTTGCCTGTTGCGAGTAGGGTTGCTATGAGTTGGATACTGACTCCACTGCACCTAACAACAACAACAACAGCCTTATAGTTTAGGTCGGCCAAAGACTCTCTTACCGTGACCTCTCAGGGGGGGACTAAGACCTATTTATGTATCTGATTATTTTTAAGTCTGTTAAAAGATCACTTTATGACTCTAACTAAGAAAGTATTAGGCTACAAAATATTTGACATCCTATATGTGTGACTAAAACATACAACTAAGAGACAAAACTGCTATATGTCTAAACTATAGGTAAATGTTATATTGAAATTAAATTAAAATCCATTAGTCTTTCTTCAAAACTAGTAATACTGACCTTCTGTGTGTTCAATACTGAAAAGTTAGAAGCTAAATCAAATAATGATAATGAGGTTAAGAAGACAGTCAATATTTTAGCCCTTGTCCCTGGCCAGCCACAATCCAGGGAATAATGGGACCCATCCAATGGGCCCTATAAATCTGGTAAGTTAGCCATCCTCTTTATTAGGTGAGCCACAGAAACCCCATAGGTTGCCTTTGACCAGTGTACATTCTGAAAAAAATAGAGAGTCACTATAGGAAGCAATATCACCCTGATGCTTTTAAGGAAGCCACATAATTAGCAGGACACTGATTCATCCCAGCATGTGGCACAATTGGTAGAGGAAAAACCTGAGGAAAAGGAGGTTTCTCACAGGTCCCTCAAAGCAACCCTAGGGAGACTTTACTGACCTTAAAATTTAAAAAAGAAGTTAATTTTTGGCATCCGACATGGTCTTAAGCACTCAGCAGGAAAGCAGAGCCAAATATGGAGTAATTAGTAATAATGCAAATGGAGGTAGGCTAGATGTAAAATAAACTCTAAGTGCTATGTCAGTTTTTTAAAAGTCTCCTTAAAAAGATACCAGTAGACATAATGTTAAAAAAAAAGGCTGACAGATTCCAGCATTCTCCAGCCGCACCTGTGGTATCTTGACTGCAATCAGGAAATTCAGACTCCCAGTCTTACTAGCTATTATGTTTCAGCCCTTTTAAAACAGATCTGAGCAACTCTTCGTGAGTACCCCAATGGCTATCAAACTCCAGGGAAATGTACCCTACTCCTAGAACATATCCAGCCAGTACTCCCAACTTTGATGTAATTACTCTAGATGGACTTAAATAATTAAATCTCTTCTTGTTATTTCTAATCTTGTTCTGTATCTTTGCCCCACGCTTACTTAACCTCCTGATATGACTGATATCTCCCTGGCTTCAGGCAATTAAATTCCAGAGGATGATGTTACAAAAATATCAGCCCCTTCCTACTAGCTCAAGCATTACTTCTGCTCCATATTGAGGATCCCTGGATTGCCCTTCCCTTGATGACAATCAGCAAGAGCTGGAAACCCTTGCACCTGATGCCTATGACCAATTTCAGCAGCAAGTAGCCAGTTTGACTCAATGTCCCTTATCTTAAGAGATTTCAGGCTTTCCTATTCTTGAAGGGTAAATGTTATGGGGCAGTGAGAAATAAGTAGCAGATAAAATACCCCTACTCCCAGAGAATAAATGCACAGAGCCACATTCCAGTAAGCTTCTCACTACCATGAGAAATTCTTACAAAGTAGATCATAGAGAGGCTCACACCATATCCATATCTAGCAAGGAATCCCAAGAAAATTGGGTTCTACCCTAGCCTTACCATAATGTTATCTGGTCTCCCCAGCAAATGAAGAACTACCTATAACAGGAACCACTTTCAACTACTAGGTTGCTGGCTTTGTTTTCAGTAGCACATTCTGTAGTCGTTCTTACTTTTTCTGTTTTCCTTAATGACTCACTTTTTCTACTTTAAACAAAAACAAAGTGTTCCAAATACAGGCAAAGAAACAGAAAACGAGAAACTTTGCTACAATGTCTAAATAAGAATAAAATTGGTCCAACCTCAAGGAGAGTATTTGGAGTTAAATTATTCATTTTCATTTAAACATAAGCATTTAAACCTCTGAATATCAAACTCATGGATTTTAAAGGCTCTTGGAAAAAATGTTGTGGTATATATTAGTCACTGAGTTGACTAAATTTGACTTTCAAACTGCTTAGATAAATTTACTGAATGTGTACACTTTATTCCTTCACTAAGTTTACCCTATAAAAAGGCATGGATTAAATAATTCAGTTAAATGAAGTTAAAATCATTGTAAAATATTTCAGTGTACTCCCATTATTTTTGATTTTGTTACTCGTGATTTTCATATCCAATTTGGAATATCTATACCTAGGTCAAGGAATTTTTCAAAAGTTTTCTCTAACCTTTTCTGTAGAGGGTTAACCGTTTCATATATTTTGTATGTCTTTAATCTCTTTTGAGTTGATTTTTGTATATGTTATAAGAGAAAGGGCCAATTTCATTCTTCTGCCTGTGGATATTTAGTTTCCTTATGATCATTCATTGCAGACTCTATCTTTTTCTCATTATTTATTCTTGATATGTGATAAGCAAAAGAAGTAAATTTCTGGTGATCATGCCAATGCTATAATGGACTAGTCAACCTGGATTGAAATATAAACATGGGGATATTGATATAAAGGATACAAATTTTTGTTAGAATAAATAAATTTTTAAAAAGCAATTCATACAATATGGTGACTATCGTTGTCAGGTTGGGATTTAGCTCATTTGGTAGAGCGCTGCTCTGTAGTGTCTGAGGTCACAGGTTCAATGCCTAGCACCACAGAAATAGGAGAAGGATGTGGCAATCCACTCCCAAGGCAATCTCAAAACAATCTGACATTGAAAATCCTATGAGGGTTGCTATGAGTTGGACTTGACTGGACAGCATCCACCAACAATAATTGTTAGAGGCCCTATGGTCACTATAGGTAACAACAATATATTGCATACTTGAAAATTGTTAAGCAGATAGATTCTAATGTTCTCATCACAAAAATGATAAATATATCAAGAAATGGGTTAATCATCTCAACTTAGCCATTTTACAATGTACACATATATCAAAACATTTTGCTGTACATCACAAATGTTTTATGTCAATTTTAAAAATATAAAAGTATTAAAGAAGTATTCCTAATAGAAGAATAAACATCATAGCAGATATATTATCTTAAGACAAAATTCTCTCAAAATTCAAGGATCAAGAAATTTCGGGTTATATCTTAATGAGTTAGGATATACAAAAATAACTAGAAAGGATATTCTAATATTATTATCCTGAAAGATACTACTGTGTTGTAATTGAAAATCTAGTTGAATGTAGGTGAGGACATGGATTGGAACATTCTTGAGACAGTTTGAAGCATGTGTGCCATAAGAGGACATACTCCTGAGATGTGGAGTGTGTGTAATATTAGTGTGACCTTCAAGTTTCAAAGAAGATTGTGAACAGGATAGCTTTTACTCTCACTTTGGAAATGGTTGAGATAATTAAACTATCTCAGTATTCACAATATATGTGCAAGAAATACTATTATTTGAGTAGAAGTACTACTATTTGAGCAATACTATTATGGTTTGGATCTAAAATGGCCACAAACGACCATATGGTAAATGTTTAGTTGTCAAGTGATAGATTTTGGAAGTGATTGGGTCATAAAGGATATGAACTCATCAATGAAGTAATCCACTAATGGATTCATAATTTGATAGCATTATTGGGAGTGGTGGATACTCAGAGGCTGGCACCTAGTTGGAGGAAGACTGTCACTCCAGGCATGCCAGGAAGGGTATTTCTTCTCCTCAATCTCTTCTTTGTGCTCTCTCTCTCTCTCTCTCTCTCTCTCTCTCTCTCTCTCTCTCTCCTTTCTGGCTATCATAAGGTGAGTAGTTTTGATCCACCAGAAATTCTCTCTTTTGATGTTTGGCCTCATCTCAGGTCCAAAGTGATGAGACCAACAAACTGTGAACTGAATCCTCTGTAATAAAATAAATGTTTACTCTTTTTTAATTGTTTAGCTCAGGTATTTTACCACAGAGACATAAAGCTTACTAATACAAGCACTAATCCTGCAGCCTTAGCACTGTGGCATCAGATCCTGTCAGATCTCGGATGCTAATCAGGGTCGGACCTGGTTAGTACAAGGATGGCAGACCACCTGGGAAAACCAGGTGCTGTAGGCTTGGGAGAAGGACCTGGCAACCCACTCCTAAACACAATCAGCCATGGAAAATCCTGTGAATAGCAGAGAAGCACTGACAATAATGTTTCGCCTGTTGTACGTAGGGTCACTATGAGTCAGATACTGACTCAAGGGCAGCTAAAAACAACAATACAAGCACTAAACAATAAGAACTACTCAAGCTTAAGAAGTAGCAAAATGGTATAATGGCTGAATTAGAACTATTACAGCAAGGAAACTGATTTGCTATAGGCTAGGTACATTTTTGTACAAATCCTTCATTTCTATAAAGGTAATCCTGAAATTTAAAAAATGTCTTTAATTGCAGAGCACCTAGATTTATGACATAAAGACACCACACACAGTGGTACGTAGATTTTGGTGTATTATATTTAAGGAAGAAAACTGCTTCAGTCACACAAATTCCAGCTTCAGATGACTAGGCTATGAAAAAAAATCTGCAAGAAAAATCCATTATCAGATAACATGTCTCTAGCAATTACAGACTGCAAATATGGTAGCATGGACTATATGATACACGAACACATAAACAAAAATAAATTTATGTGTATGTGTGTATTTATACACGCTTGTTTTGTGTGGGTCTTCAGCATTAAGTACTCTTTAGTGCTCACTACTGCCACTTGTGTCTCAGTTTGCTGTACTGTGGGGGCATGTGAGTTGTTGTGATACTGAAAGCTGTGCCACTGGTATTTCACATACCAGCAGGGTCACCCATGTTAGACAGGTTTCAGCAGTGTTTCCAGATTAAGACAGACTGGGAGCTTCCAGACCAAGAAAGACTAGGGAAAAGGACCCAGCATCCCACTTCTACAACAATTAGCCTTTGAAAACACTATGAATAGCAGAAAAGCACTGTCAGATATAGTGCTAGAAAATGAGTTCCCCAGGTTCAAAGGCATTCAAGAGATGATTGAGGAAGAATTGTCTCCTCAAAGTACAGTCAGCCTTAGTGACAGGAATGGAATAAAGTCTCTAGGACTCCCACTTGCTAATGTGGCACTACTCAAAATGGGAAGAAACAACTGTAAATTCCTATTAGTAATTGGAAAGTGGTATGTACATAGTATGAATCTAGGAAAATTAGAAATTTTTAAAAGTGAATTAGAGTGCATAAACATTGATATCTTAGGCATTAGTGATCAAAAATAGACTTATATTTGTGACTTTGAATCAGATAATAATATGGTCAACTATGCTTGGAATGACAAAGAGAAATGGGGTTGCATTCTTCCTCAAAAAAGACACCTTGAGATATGTCCTAAAGTATATGCTATCAGTGACAGAATAAGCCAAAAGAACTAATAGATCTATCCCAGAAGAAGTGCAACTAGAGTGCTTCTTGGAAGCAAGTGCATCTTATGAATTTTGGACATGTCAGGTGGAACCAATCTCTGGAGAAGGACATGATACTTGGGAAGTTGCTAGTCAGTGAAAAAAGATTCTCAAATAGGTGGTTTGACAGAGTAGCTACCTGAATGGGCTTAAGCATAAAAAAGGTTATCTGCATGACATGGTATTGTGTAGTATTTCATTCTGTTGTACAGAGGGTTGCTATGATTCAGACCCCGCTCAATGTCACTGAATGACAACAGTGCTCACTAAGTGGTAGGTTGTCTGAGCCTGAATCCTGATCTTGGCTGAGCTCACTTATGTTTGCACTCAGCCCTGGGCTAGGTACGCACTTCTATTGATCTTGATGGACTTTTTCATACTGTTTTCAGTCATGTGGCTGTCAGTTAAGTTAGGATGATCTTGTCTAGGCCTACTGGATCTACTTGCCTTTCTCCATTGGGTGTCTCAGCTTCTTGTAGGGTATCTTACAAGAGTATCCTGTATTAACTCATTTGTAACCCATAGAATTCCTAGGAACAGCAGAACAGTTCTTGAATCTAGGCTCAGAAGTAGCACACCATCAGTTCCACTACATGCTATTAATCAAAGCAAGTTACAAGGGCAGCTCATATTTAGGTAATCTCCAGCTCTAAATAATGTTTCCTTAGAAAGGATCATTCAATACTCACTATTCCTTCATTTTGTTTAATTCTATGATCATCATGAATAGCTGTCAAAGCTTGAATGAACATTTGTATTTCTATGTGTTTTTTATGCATGGTACCTATTTTCTTTGTATAAAATGCAAAGGGAGGGTCTTTTCCATTGTTTTAACCCCAGTAGATATTGTAGTTCATGACACATAGTAGGTATTCAGTTTATATTTGCTCAAAGGCTCAATGAAGGTTGGTTATCTGTGCAGGAATACTTCCTTTCACACACACCAAAAACATTTATCATTAAACTCCAGCAAATGTGCTGTTTCAAATCTAGTATTAAAAATGAGACAGGTGGGATAAATAAATCAATGCTGATTTTATCATATTTATGAATATATATGAAAGCATTCAGAGTAAAAGAACATACATTCTAACACATCAGTGTACTGATATATTCATTGATACCAGAAAATTTAAAAGTCATTACATTTTAAATATTCTTTCCATTAGAAAATTATTCATTGTAACATATATCATCAAAGTTTCTATTTTTAAACATTCCCTGTCTTTAGGAAATAAAGCTAGATTGACTAACTGTTAGTTTTATTCTAATGTCTGTGTTTTATCCTTCCAGGGAGAATAAAGTAAATTATTCACCCTAAATGGAAGAATATATTAATAAATTCCAATCACTTCTATTCTGTGAATCATCTGTTTTGCATTGTAAAAAAGTTAATGTCTCTCCCCACCCTGAATAATTTATCTACTCTCCTCAGTCTTTGCTCCAGCATAATAAATGTTTTGCATTCCTGGCAAGTTAATGATTCTGCTCAAAGATCCTGGTAGAATAAGTGAGTTATCCTGAGTTTCTCAGTCATCTGTCTACTAATTATCAACCAAACTGTCATTCAAAAAGTACAATCTAAATCTTTTCCATGTTTTTTCCTGATCTGAATGTATTATATTTCCATCAGAAACTGTCAGGCAAATATAATGTTTAACTTTTTAGATTTCTCTGAACAAGAGAATTTCTATTTCATATAGATTCAAGACTCAATGTTGTGGACATTGATTCTGTGTTTTCTTATACTGGACTCCATCTTTAATAGTATGTAAACTTCAGCAAACATATTTTTCTCTGAGGCAGGGTTTTCTTATCTATGTAATAAGGACAGTGGAAATTCTTAATATAATAAGTTTGAAACAGGGATTAAATGATACAATGATTGTAAATTGATGAGGAGAGTTGCTGTCATATAGAAATTTCTCCTGTTTAATTAAGTGGAATTTATACTTTCTTTACTTCAAAAGGAATTTTTTTATTAATATCAGGAACACATGTTAGTTGAAATTGCATTTCATAAGTTAGTGTTTCCTAATAAGAAAACTATCAATATTTTATATGATTAGAATAGAAAAATAAAACAACAACAACAACAAAAAACTATTTGTCCCTCAACACAGATGAAATTGAGCCTCACACATAGTTTTACTTCATTTCTAAAGAACTCAACCCACTGTGACAAGGTAGCTCATGCCTGTATTCCTAGTGACTCAAGAGGCAGAAATAGGAGGATCAGAGGTAGGAGGATCACAGGTTTGAAGCCAGAAGCAGCCTGCATAACTTAGTAAAATGCTGCCTTAGGATAAAAAATAAAAAATGGACTAGGATTATAGCCCAGTTTAGAGCACTTATGAAGTATATGCAAGGCCCAGAGTTCAACTCCTAAGTAACAAAAAATAAATAAAATCAACTTAAAACAAAACTCTTCTTAAATGTAACTAAATAATGTTAATAAAATACAGACAATTAAAGGTCAACTAGGGGAGCAATTTGTTCATATGTATACTTGTGAATTGGGTTACTTTCACTCCTTAAACCATTGCAGGTATGAAACTGCTGAGGTGGCAGAAATTTGCTCTGAGAAGACCATTAAAGTTAATAGAATAGAGAAAACAAAAAGACGTGCTGTTTTGTGGTATTGGGTAGATATGGTCTCTGCAGAATAATCTATTTCCTATACTAATCACAAGTTTGTTTTGGTTTGACTATTTAAAATGACACAGATCTGTGAACAAAAAATACTACAAAAGTGATTGTAACAAAGACATACATTCATTACACAAGCAGGTGGCTGTGGGACAGGATAAGAGGAGAAAGGCACAGAAAAGAGAAGCCACTACACTGTGAACTTCAGCAGATCAGCACAGCAAACTTTGCAGAATGTACAGAGAGCAGGAAAAGTGAGAGTGTTGGAAAGAACCACGTAACACCCAAAGAAGGAATAGAAAAGAAGAAATTAACAAAAAAGCAAGAAAACTTGAATATTCACAGAATGGTTGGGTATAAATACAAAATGTAGTAATAATGCTGGTAACATGGACACTGATATATTAAACAAGGCTTTTATAATAAGACAACATAAGTGTATAAACATTCTGAGAAATTAATAATTCCTCAAATCACTGAACTCAACAGACTGTATATTGCTCAAAAGGTGACAGATCTCAATTCAGGAATGGGTTATGAATTCCTACTTCTTAATAAATTAAGATCAGTGTTCAGTCTAACTTTATAGCCATCCATCCATCTATCCATCTGTCTTTAAATTTACTCATCCATTGTCAAGAAATCAGTAGAGGAGTCTACTATCAATTATTAAGTATCTAGCATCGTGCTGGACATTCAGTGTATGCACATATGAGCATTTATTTTATTTATTTTAAGATATAGGGACACATTAAAACATTTGCTAATATATTAAAATTCAGCTTATAAATATTTATTCATAATATTAAAATCTAACTCAACCTCAATCATCGGTTGTACAAATATATGATCCTGTTTTTATCAGAAATGCTTAACATGAATACTCACTCATACAGCAGGTCAATGTATTTAGTGACTAATCAACATTATACCAAACTTTCCAATATTGAGTATAACATTATAAAGAAGGTAATATGAATAGATACAGTCCACTGATAACGATGGTTAAAACAAAATAATTTTACTTTATCTGTCTCTTAATAAAATATTTACTAAAATGCATATTAAATGACATTCTTGTACATATTAGTCTAATTTCCTGCATATATGTGTACATTTAACTGACAT
>VMDO01035485.1:0-16037 GCA_007922755.1 Pedetes capensis | reverse complement strand
AGTTAATAAGTGTAATATACAGTGCATTTAGTCATTTTTCTGTCACCTATTTGAAGCTATCAGTTTTTGGTGTTTTAAAAATAAAATTTATATTTTTTGCTATGTTAAATCCCAATACTGACAAAATGTACATGTTGGAATCTAAATTATCTTTGTAAAATTATTCTATGTATTGTCATTTTCAATAAGCTATTGGTTCAGTTTTCATTAGAAAAATTCTCAATAGTCTTATTTTTAATTAACCTAACACCTTTCTATTTTGTAGAGTTCTCTGTCTTTACTGCTTCTGGTCTAGTGCATATACCATCTCTTGGAGAATTACTAGTTTGTTTGCTTCTTTTAATAACCTATACTTTGGTAATTGTGTGATAATAATGTGATTTGTCCTTGGTTACTCAGTAGCAGATAAAACTCTGGTATTACAGAGTTTAATTTATGGTCTGGATCCTTAGACTTAAAAAGAAATATTGACCATTTAAAAATGATTAATTAATCATTATAACATTGAGTCTTAACTGTATTACTGCCTAAGGTACACATGGGCTGGGATTTAGCTCAGTTGGTAGAGTGCTATTCTGCAGTCTCTGAGGTCCTGAGTTTGATTCCCAGCACCGCAAAAATGGGAGAAGGATGTGGCAACCCACTCCCAAGGCAATCCCGAAACAATCTGCCTTTGAAAACCCTATGAGGGTTGCTATGAGTCGCACAAGACTTGACAGCACCTAACAACAACATAAATATAATGGGAGAAGGACCTAGCAATCCACTCCCAAGGCAATCCTGAAACAGTCAGCCATTGAAAACCCTATGAGGGTCGCTGTGAGTCGGATACCGACTTGACGGCACCTAACAACAACAACAACAACAACAACAACAAGGTACACACAGGTACATGAACAGATGTACATACTCATCTCAGTCACATAGCAAAAATGGCAAAAATGACAGCAAAAGGGATCGTGTTTTATGATGCTAGACCATCACAGTGGTGGGCTTGGTGGGACTGACAATGGACTTGGTAGTGGTGGGATCTTGGGCACATCTACTGTCTTGCACTTAGTTTCTTCATTTGTATAGTTAGTGGACTGGGTTATATAGGTTTCTTCTCTAAAATATTTTCATTTTATATCTCAAATACTTAGAGGTTAATCATTTTGTATTGATAAGACTACTATTAATTAGGAAGTTACAGGGAACAAGAGATAAAGGTAAATTGGAATAAGATAGTAGAAGGCTACAACTTAGTTTTTGCCTAGTCAGCAATGTTCTTCTTGCTGAATTTGATGATAGGAGAGGGAGGTGGATGGATCATGAAAGATGGGCCGCCACCTTTTGTACTATTGTCCTGTCTCACAGGGAGACTCTAGATTGACTAATTTTGAAAATCATTCATTTTGAAAGAATCCCTTCTAACCTTGTTAGCTCAAGGTTATCTTTGATCTGATTTCCCTCTTCCTGGATAGGTTTGCAGACTGAAGAACATTAAAATATCTATTTTCTTAGTGGTTTTCTTTTCTACATTTGAATAATTCACTTGATTCCTCCAGCCACTTAGATAATAAGTATTAGGTAAGAATGCCATTGTTAGTTCCTTTTGTTTGAAACTAAAGAAATAAATGTATATTTTTAGCCTAGATAATGAGATATGATGTCCTTTAATCAGGTCATTAAAAGAAACTCCTTAAATTATTTTTTGTTGCCTTATACAGTGTATGGCTAGATATTTGTTTGAGAATTTTTTTCCTTTCCACTTCTTTTTCTTTATTAAAATAAAAGCTTATCTAAAGTCAGTAAATAAAGGAAACTATCCATTTAATTTGAGTATTGGACTTAGTAGTCTGCATTGTATACTTTTTTGTTTTTCTGAATGTATTATTTTAAGCCCCTTTTTACAAACATAATCAAATTGACATGACTTCATACTAGAGGGAATTTTTATGAAAGAGACCAAAGAATCCATTAGATCTCTCAAGCCTTTTCTCTAACTCTGAAGTTCTGTGTGTCTATGATTTTAATGTATGAGGGTAAACCTAAAAAGTTGTCGTTTTCGTACATGAGAAGTGGTTAGATAGCATCAATTTTATATGGGTCTACCTACATATGAAAACTTAGTTATTGCATTGTTTAGAAAAACACAAGTCATCTATAAAAATGGTAATCACAAGCAGCAAAACTTGAGACACATCGTTTAAAAAATTTAGTTATCATAAGTGCCAGATATTGAAAACCATATTTTGAGCATTTGTAAGCCAAGTGGGAACCAAATGTTCTTATGTATCTTATTTCTTATTACAGAGAATATTTTTCCTGTGTTTTATGAGATAAATCATAGGCATTACAGTTTGAAATCAATTTCATTGTTTTCTTTGCAATTACTACATTACAGTTGAATATTTTCAGTAAGTTTTAATGACTAATGAAGTGCATGCTTGATTATGTGCTATGAGCAAAATTATCTTTTTGTGGCAAAGGATGGTTTTCAGGATGGTATTGACAAAGGCAATGTATAAATGTGTTCTACTTCAAAAGAATGCAAATTAGTGCAAATAGATTTTAAGGGAAACATTTAAAAATAAGCAATTAAACTAATGAATACTTTTTGTTGTTACTTATTGAAAGTATATAAACATGTAAATAGTGCACCTACTTGTACTTACTTTCTGAGGCCCATGTGTTACTAGTTAGAAGAACTGTAAATAGCACAATTATTCTACTGAATTGATTCCATTTTTTTTGCCTGCATTGTATCTGTTAGTTTGCTAAACATTTGGTAGATAGCAATGCATACATTGGCAAAATTCTCACAATTACTTTCTCCGTTTTTCTAAGCATCATCTTATATGTTTCTTATGCACTTGCCCATTATTATCACTTGCCATTTCAGTTAGTATTTGATCCTATCACTGTGGCTTTTTTTCCCTTTTTACTCAGTTTTCTTTGCCCAAAATACCTCTCTTCCAGTCCTTACTTGCCAAAGTTTAATGTGGAACTTACTATAGTCAGAACTCCCTGCTCAAGGGCCACTACTTTCAATTTATCTTTTCATTGTAACTCATCTAGACCATGTTACCTTAGGAACAAACATTCTTTCTGTAACCATGTCTCAATTAGACTATGTACTTCTCTCCCTCATGTTCCCTGCTTTGCCACATGCCATGCTTTTCTATGCAATCCAGGTTTGTTTGTTTGAATTGTTTTCCAAAATTAAAACTGGATACAAGACCAGCTAACCATGGTCCAGGCTTGATTTTTCCTGAGTACTACATTTGAAGTGGGTGGGCCAATTATTTCTGCCTCTTCTTTTTAAAGGATCTCACTTATCCTCTTGTTTTCTGCCTGACTGTATAAATCATTTCACGCTGTCATTTATTTAACTTCAAATACAACTCCTAAATGTTGAGAAGTACAGAGGAAAAAAGAATGCATCTGCATACATTTTCTTAGGAATTATGTGAAAGACCATGCAAAATATATATCAGTGCTGAGAAGAGCATAGTTATTTAAAGAGGAATTAAATGACAATTGTGGTTTTTGGTCAATGCTCAGGAAGACATATTTGATGGAAATCACAAGATAACAGATGTTTGCTTTGACCATTCTTGCTTTGATTTAATAATAATAATAATCATAGCAGCAATAATATAGTTACCATAATTTCACAGAACTTGCTAAATGTATTCATATATGTCATTTCATTTGATCCTCATGGCATAACATGGGGCAAGAATTATATACATTATTCATATTTGGCTATATATTTTTTGAGGGATCTAATGATTTTTCAAATGTGATCATAGAATCCCCTAGTTCTTTTATTAACTGTTAGTGGAATATTTACTTGTTTATGAACTTTTTGTGTAATTGAAAAATAAAGTAACATCTATAATCCCGGACACAATCGTAATATACAAGGGGTGATTATTTATAGGGGTGTAGAGTTAGACAATGAAAGCACTTATTTTTGCTCATCTCAACACATATTCCTCCATCTTTCTTCTTTTATAACACAAAGTTATTCTGACCAAAATTCTTTGCATTTATGGTTGTATTTCTCACCATATCACTGTTCCCTATTCCTTTGGATAAAGAGATTTTATCAGGAATAACCTTGTTATTCTTAAGGGCTCCATCAGAGTACAGCTGTGACAATGAGAATCTTCTGTATAGGAAGATAGCCAGTGTCCTCACAGTGGTGGTAAACAGGGATAACCCAGACAAAGGTTAGGTACAGGAAGATGGGAATAAGTCCTGTGACTTGTGAGAGCCATTTCCCTTCCCTTAGGCTCTTTTCTGCAGTTTCTTCTAATCTCTGGAGCTACATGTCAGGATGTTTATGAGCTACATGAGCCAGTGAATTGCCCTTTTTTAAAAGCTAGTTTGAGATTGGTATTTGCTATTTGCAAATCAGAATCCTGACTAGTGTGGTTAAAAGTATCCACCTGATTGCATCCTTCCTCTTTTGGCTTCTCTCTCCATTCTTCTTTTCTTGTTTCGTTCCTTTTCGTTTCTTTCTTTTCCTTTTTCTTTCTTTTCTCTCCTTCATCCTTTTCTCTGTCTTTCTCTGTCTCATCTATCCATCCATCCATCCAAACATGCACCCATCCATCCAACACTCACTGTTTCACATATAATAAATAGTATATTAGGTCCTGAGGACAAAAACATAAGTAACATAGCATCTGTGTTCTCTTTCGGATCACATTTCCTCTCTTTGCTTCTAGGAAGTTGGTGTTCAGAACAGGGAGGCACAGAGGAGTCCAAAAATTGGAAAATATCATAGGAAAAGAATTCCTTAAAACATATATATTATAGCAAGGCACCATGGCACACAACTGTAATTATAGCCATTTGAGAAGCTGATGTGGGAATTACAATTTCAAAGCCAGAGGCAGACTGCATAAATTAGAGAGATCTCAAAATGAAAAGGGGGGGCTGGAGATGTAGCTCAGTGGTAGAACACTGGTCTAGCATGTGTGAGGCCCTTAGACTCAAGCCCCCAGTTCTGAAAAAAAATGTATATTATACTTCAGGCTACTGGAAAAATTCAAGATAAAAGGGATTCCTTCAGAAAAGATTCATAAGAAACATAAACTCAAGGCAGAGACTTTTAAGAACATTAATTCTTCAGTGAGTCCACAGTAGATTACAGAGTCAAAAGTACACATGCATGTACCATAGTAAGCAGCATCTAAATTTCTATAAGTAAGACAATTATACTTGAGTACTCAGTTAAATCTTGCTGTGCTCTGTTGAGTATGTGTATATCTGGATACAAAATATGAGTGAAGAAGGAGCTCGACCTATCACCTTTTTCCCCCCTCCAATAAACATTGGCAGAGTGGAATGTGCAAGGAGACAAATAATACAGGGTATTACCAAAATTACTTGCTATGATTAAACATGCTATATTCAGGCCATCATGATCTCACAAGGAAACAGTATCATGGGATGAATTTTGCTTAAAAACACAAATGACATATAGCATTTTGTTGCAGATCTGTTCATATGGATGTTGTCATGCACAGCAATGATTTAGATATGGGAGGTGGAAATTTTGAACGCTCTGCTATGTAACATTCTTTCTTATGTTATTTTAGCTGAATTGCTTGGGTTGGCATGCAAGATCCTATGCAAGCTGGTCAAGGTCTAACTTGTGTCTTATCCTTACTCATCCTCGATTCTGTATTTCTGCACTTCTACACTTAGCAGGTACTGTTCTCTCTCCATAGAATGTGTTGTTCTCTGCATTGTTTCCTAAGACTTGGAAAACTCATTTTTCTTTTAAAACCTACGCTTCTTAAGGCCTTCCTCTTTGAAGCCTTCCTTGACAATGGAAAGCACAGTTCACTTTACTTTTTAACTCTTTCATATGTCAACAACCAGCATTCTGGGTTATTATTATAATTTTCTTTCAAGTGACACAAGGAACTGTTCTAGAGGAGAAACTTTCATATCTTTTTTTTGGCAGTGTTTTGCGAGTTCTCTACCACTGGGATGCACCCCTAGCCCACTTTTTATTTTCTATTTTGAGTCAGGGGCTCACTAAGTTACCCCTCTGGCCTTGAACTTGTATCCTCCTGGCTCTACCTTCCAAATTGCTGGGATTTTTTATATTTAAGGTTTTCCATTTTCTCCATTGAGATGATATTTTCAGTATATTGGATTAAAGAAATGTACTATTAACTTTATCTGTTCCACTTTAATTTTAAGTATTGCTACTGGGATGTTTCAAATCACATATTTATCTTGCATAATATTTCTGTTAGACAATGCTGGTTGAGAAAGAGGAAATTAAGGTAATCAAGAGAATAAAGAAATTAAATAAGAATAAAGAACAAATTATAACAGACACTTCAAGAGAGTGACAAACATTGAGAAAGGAAGCATATAATTTGAGAAAACCATGGCAGCATGCAGAGATTGTTCAGAGGTTTGTGTGTTGCATCTGGAAATGCTATAATATAGGTCTATGAAAATAATTCTAAAGCTAGTAAAGGAAAATAAGTCCTTATTCAGCATGTAATAAACTTAAGAAATTCACAACATGTAATGTTCAAACTATGGGAAAGTTTCACCTCTTTATTATAGTTTAGGATGTGTTTTGAACTCAAATTCATTGAAAAATACTAAATAACAAATATATACTACTGTGTACAGTATGTTTTCATATTAAATACCCTGTAGAGGCTTGAAGCTAAAAAATTTGTTAATGTGTCAAACAGGTATATTCCCAGATTTTGAAGACAGAACCCATTCCTCCAACATCTTCTGATAACCAGTATTCTATGGGGGATTATTTTGGGTTGTAATGACCTGGTAGATGATAAATTCATAATATTCTGGATATAAAGCAAAGTTAGGAGGATTCCAAATTTATTTGAAGTGTTATGCTTAGACAAAATACACATTTGGTATGGTATTCAACACCGAGTAGCTACTTGGTGCCAGATACTCATGTCAATATGAAGATGAATGGGACCAGCAGGTCCAGGAATATAATAATTCATAAGTTCCCAGGTGATGGTTCTCATATTTTCAGAAAAAGATAATGACAGTTTATAGACTCACTCTTAGTGTGATTCTCCTGCATAATTAAATTCCTGCCAGCTCACATTGCATTAAAAATGTTGCAACTCTTCTTTGGAAATACAGGCATTGAAATAGGTAAGATTAAATATTGTGACTATTGAGCTTTAGAAATAATACCCAGAATATTTTTAATATTCTTACCATTTTTGATTTAAGACAATAAAATTGGTGCACATATTTTCTCTTTAAAAAAAAAACTTGTGAGAATTTCTAAATTTAACCTAATGTTTCATTTTATTAATTGAATCTCACTGGCATTATATTATGAAAAATGATACCCCTTTCAGCTTCCTTTAACTATCCTAACATTAATCATAATCTGCCTTAATTATGCTGAAATTTTCAAATTTTTATGAATCGGTACTTAAATACCAGTAGTAAACAGTGTCTGGTAGGATTCTGTTTAACAGCATTGTGCTGTTTACTTCCAATTTATTCTGTAATTCAGTTGCATATTTTGGACATTCTCATCCTGCAACCACCTCCCCTTACCAAAATGTTTGACATTCTGTGGCTGAGATATTTGTTGTTCTTGTTAGGTGCCATTGAGTCAGGTCCAGCTCATGGTGACCCTGGTAGGGTTTTCAATGGCTGATTGTTCCAGGATTGTTTCCAGAGTGGATTGCCATGCCCTTCTCCTGTGGGATATATTGTAGTGCACAAACAATGTAGTCATGTGCTTATTCATTCAACAAATTGTCATTCAGACAATTGTGGGAATAATAAGGAGATAACTTACAATACCCCTTATCCTGAAAGGAATCTTTTCCTGAAGAGTTTTTTTTTTTTAATCATATTTTAAGAATTTCTTTTGAACATTAAAACTGCTGTTTGACATTTTTCTAAAGTAGCTTCCAAAGTTAGTTATTTCTATTTTGGCCTGTAGCTATGTTATGAGTAGTGGAAGGCACATCTTTGACTTTTGATATAGGTTTGAAAGTGAACTATAACTAACATATATAGTGTTTGTCAATTCACTACATATGCTTCCATCAGTATATTGTGTTTACATTAGTTTACAAAATTAAAAGGTAAGATTATGATAATTGTCCTCAAAAAGTTTTACCATCAAAAGGAGAAAGGGGATGGTGGATACAGAAAATGACTCTAATGCAAAGTAGGATAATTGTTAAGTTGTTAAGAGAGGCATAGAGGAAGTCTGATGGAAAAGTCAGAGGAGATGAAGAATATACTCTCTGGGAGATACAACGAAAGCTTCACACAGTGGATTGGCATTAAATTGCTCTGTGAAGTGTGGTTGGTACATGGACATACAGAGATTGCAGAGATGTTCACTACAAGTTGAGTAAGTAGTGTGAATATCAGTGTGGAGATGTAAAAGTCTCAGAGACTTGTTGTCAACAAATTAGTAAAGATCAGTTAAGTTCAAACATAGAATGGGGAATAAATGTGACCTCCATGAGCAGGCCTACAGCCATAACCCTGTGGCATCCGATCCCATTAGATCTCGGAAGCTAAACAGGGTTGGGCCTGGTTAGTACTTGGATGGGAGACCACCTGGGAACATGTGGTGCTGTAGGCTTGGGGGATGGACCTAGCAACCCACTCCCAAAAAACAATGCACCATTGAAAACCCAATGAATAGCAGAGAAGCATTGACAATAGTGTTTTCGCCTGTTGTACGTAGGGTTGCTATGAGTCAGATACCGATTTGATGGCCCCTAACAACAACAAACCACGTGCAGAATCCATGCTCATCATGTTCTACTGTGTAATTAGACAAGTTTCTTTTCTTGCTCTAGAAGGTAAGCTTGCATGTGTGCTTTTCTGTGTGGCCATGATGCATAGACTATTTCATTGATAAGTTCATGCTGATGGCAGTGACTATAGTAGTACTTGAGTTATGCATTCGTCACCAGCCCTGATAGAGTGTTAAATGTTCAAAAGAAAAATCCAAATACCTGTTAAATCATCAAATGCCATTGCATGCTTATGAAATCAGATGAAAACTAGTTTTTACATTAGAGCAAATATGCTTTTCTGTGCTGGGTTGGTGTGTAGGGAGAGATTACTCTGCTTCCCTAAGAAGGTTAAGCTGTCATCTAGTCAAATATGGACTTTATGCTGCCAAAGCAGCTGCCTCTTGTGATTGATGATGATGATGATGGATGATGATAGTTTTGAAATCAGTTTCGCAGGGGAAATTGCTATTTTTCTACTTTGGCTGAGTTGTCTGGATTTGGAACTTCCTTGTTGTATTAAGTATCTTTTTTGATTAAAAAGGAAATTGCTAAGGACTGTATTCTCTGTGATAAAATGAATCTAAAACTACACTGTGGGCTGGGATTTAGCTCAGTTGGTAGAGCACTGCGCTGCAGTCTCTGAGGTCCCGAGTTCGATTCCTAGCACCGCAAAAATGGGAGAAGGGCCTGGCAATCCACTCCCATGGCAATCCCGAAACAGTCTGCCATTGAAAACCTTATGAGGGTCTCTATGAGTCGGATACCGACTCGACGGCACCTAACAACAACAACAACAACAAAACTACACTGTGGGGCAAATGTTTATGTGTTGCTCTATACAGTTACATGAGAGATGGCAATTACTCTGAGAGATGAAAGTGTGAGATCATGATTAGTTATGTTTTGGGGAACAAATAGCAACCCATATCCAGTCAGTGAAGTGGCAGAAAGTATACTTAGAAGATATGATAATAAAAGTGCCTTATTAATGTCTTCAAAGAGTGTTCTTAAGTATTAATATTTAATCCTCTCTGCAGTTCTCTCAGGACTTATACACTTGTTTCCTCTTCTTGGATTGCTCTTCACCCCACATGCCTACATGGCTTGTTTCCTCACTGCTTTGGGTTTCTGCTCAAATGCTGTCTGATCAAAGAGCCCTTCCTGATCATCATCTCTAGAAGAGTCTCCACACTCACTCTGCTCTCTCTCATTCCTACATGGGATTCCACCAGACATGTGATGTATTTGTTCATTGTCTATCTGTCTCTTTGTGCTAGGATACAGTCAACATCAAAACAGACTGATTTCATATCCTTGCTCTTGTGAAAAGTGCTACATTGAACATGGAGATGCAGGTGTCTCTGTGGTATGATGACTCACCTCCCTTTGGGTGTATTCCCAATAGTGTTATAGCTACATCATACAGTAGATCTATTTTTAGTTTTTTATGATACCTCCATATTGATTTCCAAAGTGGTTGGACAAATTTACAGCTCCACCAGCAGTGTAAGAGGGTTCCCTTTTCCCCACAACCTTGCCAGCATCTGTTGTTATTTGTTTTATTGAACTTGGCCATTCTTACTGTTGTAAGGTGGAATCTCAGAGTTGTTTTAATTTGCATGGCTAGGAATATTGAGCATTTTTTCATGTGTTTCATAGCTTTACAGACCTCTTCATTTGAGAACTGTCTGTTCAGTTCCTTTGCCCAATTGTGTATTGGGTTGTTTACTTGGGTATTTTTTTCTGAAGTTCTTTGTAAATTCTGGTAATTAGACCTCTGTCCAGTGTGTAGGATGCGAAGATTTTTTTCCCTTCCAGTGGGAATTTCTTTGACTCTGTTGATTGTTGCCTTTGCTGTACAGAAGCTTTTTAATTTCATATAACCCCATTTATCTATTCTTGTTGCAGTTTCTTGAGCAATTGGAGTCCTATTAAGGAAATACTATCCTATGCCTATATGTAGGAGCATATTGCCTATCCTATCTTCTATTAATTTTAAAGTTTCTGATTTTATGTTGAGGTCTTTTATCCATTTTGAGTTAACCCTCATGCATATTGAGAGATACGAGTTGGTTTTCGTTTTTCTGCGAGCAGATATCCATGTTTCCCCAGCACCATTTATTGAAAAAGCTATCCTTTTTCCAATTTACTTGCTTTGGATATGGAATCAACCAAAGTGCCTATCAACAGAAGAATGGGTAAAAAAACTATGGTACATATACCCAATGGAAGACTACTCAGCAATCAAAAAAAAAAAAAAAAAAAAAAAAAAAAAAAAAAAAAAAAAAAAAAAAAAAAAAAAAAAAAAAAAAAAAAAAAAAAAAAAAAAAAAAAAAAAAAAAAAAAAAAAAAAAAAAAAAAAAAAAACAGAAAAGAAATAATGTCATTTGCAGCAAAATGGATGGAATTGGAGAAAATTATTTTAAGTGAATGAACACAAGCCCAAAAAGAGAAATACCACATGTTCTCACTCATATGTGGGAGCTGAATCAAAATTAAAAGAAGGAAAAAATCCTATACAGAAATCAACACATAATAAAAAGCTAAAGTCAAATTAGTAGAGACGGGACAAGTTAAGGAGTGGACAGGAGGAGGGAGGGATCTAGCAAAAGGAAGAAATGATGGGAGAAGAAAGGAGAGAGAGGAGGAACAAGGAAGAGTGAGGAATGAGAGAGAGGGTAACCGCAAAGTAAACAGCCCAACTTTAACAGTTTGGGAAATAATTATAATAACACCAATAATACCAAAGAATGGTAATAATACAAATGGGCTAGAAAATCCATGTAATATTACTGACAACGTAAAAAGATAGATCACTACAGAAAAGGTTTCACCCTTAAACATAATTGGGACCAAGAATATATAGAAAAATATTCCCACAAAAAGACATGCAAGTGGAAGAGAGGCCTTTGGTGGGGGGCGGGCCGGGTAGAGGAAGTACACAAGAGGGCAAGGGGGAACTTATATGTGCAATGTACAATGAAACCTATATATGGAAATGTCACAATGGAAGGCATGTCAGAATGAATCACATTAAATTGTACATTAAAAATTTTCCAATAAAAAATCAGCCTGATTTCTTCAGTGCTGTAAACTGGAAACCTATACAAGTTCCTTATCTATAATCGATCCTTAGTAAATACTCAGCACAGATTAGCCATTGTTGAAACCTTAGCCATGTGAATGAATACATTTTACACAGAGGACTACGTACATACTAAGGATGTGAAAAGAACCTAGTTAATGTTTGACTCTGAAGTCAAATTCAAGCTTTTTGGTTCATTTACCCAAATGGCTTTTGTTTGTTTTATACATAAGTAATACAACAAACACTGATGAAAATGAAATGGAATATTGAGGGTTTACCCTTCAGTGGACCATCCTATACCTCATCATATTTTAGAATGAAAGAAACAATTTTATTTATACCTAATCACTGGTAACTGCTGCTCAATACCAGTGCGTTGTGTTAAGTTCTTTCAGATGCTGGTTTGAAAAAGCCATCTCAGAGAGGAAAAGAAAACAAAACCTAAAGCACTCAAATATTTTTTAAAGGCCAGTAACATTTGTATCCATTGGGTAAATATGATCAATCAAAGTCCTACAAGCTTTATATGGGCTGCTTCCTTAACAAATATGTTTTTTGCCTTGGCCATTCATCATATCTGGAAGTCTGGATGAAACGCTTGAGCACTCTCTTAGGTTAACACTGAAAATAGCCACTTGGTGAATTTATAAAAAGGAAAAGCCTGTGGAAGTGGCAGAACAAATGTGTATTCCCATGACAATCTAAAATAGCATATTTTATCCTGTTTGTATTAGTGTTGGCTTGGTGTGGTGAAATTCAGCTGAACTTCAGGTGCCATATTTGTTTTAATAGGAAATTAAGTTATGGATAACAAGAGCTAGAATACAGATGCTGTGGGTATTCCCTTGGGCCCTCCATATGCATACAGTGTTAACTAATGAGACTGAAAGCTGCTGAAAACAGTCAGCTGATCTGTTATCTGACAGGACTACCTTAAAAAATTGTAGAGGCCCCTCAACAACTGAAATTATAGGTAGCTCTGCTTTTGCCACTGTTATTTAGAGAGCATGAGGAACTGTTTTGTAAGGGGGGAAACGAATACTATGAAAATGAAAAGGCAAATCAAGGTAGCAAGCATAGGGGATCACATCCAAATGGTACTCCATATATGGGGTCTAGTACAGTCAGAGAATGAAAATCATCTTTTAGGTCTCTGAAATCAGAGAATATGACAATTGTATGGGACTTAGAAGATATATTTTTCCCATGTGAGTGTGTATGAAAGAGAGAAAGTAAATAAATGAAACAGTTATATTTGTTTTTGGTTGTGGAACAGGTTAGACTTGGGCAAAAGTATCTGACTCACAGAGACAAGTTCAGATATCTGTTGAGGTTTACAAAAAGCACTAAGAAACACATTTGAAACAGCATAGGTCAGACAAAGAAGTGAATGGAGAGAGAACCTAAAAAGGGGATCTTGGTAAAACTTGTAAATGAAATCCAGTTAGCTGAAAAGAAATAAACTAAACAGAATTTCAGACCCTGATGGTAACATAGGGGAAGAGGGCTGTCCCACTTCATTGTAGTTGTAGTTACACTCATGGTAGCACAGTACTCCCTTGCCATAAATCTTTTTTGTGGAAGGATTGAGGAACTTTCTTATGTCTTATCCTCTACATAATGAACCTTCTTATTGGGCCCTTCTTTTAGATCCTTTTCAAGATCCCTGTGGAGGGATTTTGAATAATTTTCAATTCCTGCTTTAGCTGGGATGTGTGCCAGAAATGGATTTAAAGCAGTGGATGGATTTTAAAATAAGCCAGTTCTTAGTATTTCCTAATCCTTTTCTAGTATTTTGTGCATTGCCTCAAAATATTGTTGTTTTCAACATGGGCTTTGAGTCTCATCGAAAAAACTTACCTCACTTGATAAAATAAAATATTATGCAATTAGCCTCTACAATTTAATTTTTTTATATAAAACCATGTACATATATATGTGGCCAATAAAGAGTATATGGAACTGTCCCAGTATAATTTAAAAGGGGTTGGAGGCATAGCTCCCTGGTAGAGTGCTTGCCTATCCTGCATGAAGTCCCATCCCCAGCACTAAACAAACAAATAAAAAAGTAGACAGTGATCATGGAACTTAGGACTTAAAATCATCAATATAACTAGTAATTTACAGTAATATAGTAATTTAGAATGGAACCTTCCTACTTTTGTTTCAGTTTTTAATGAAAAAAGAAGAGATTGTTGTAAAGGACTAATTAGTAAAAACACCTACAAGTTTTATACTTATGTTGGAGTGAGAGAAATTCTCCTTAAACTGTTAGTACTATTTTGTTGCCTATTTACACAGGGTCACCATCTTAATATTTTCAAAATTCCAAATAAGAATATCTTGCTTCTTAAAATTTAAAGAAGCAAATGGGAAAACAACTTTTCTGACTAGTTTCTAAAATGCATTCTGTGTCCCATAAACTCCTTGCTAATTTCCTAGTATACCTTGAATGTGCCACAAGCAATTTGTAATAGAATCAATTAACATTTAGGAAGTTGAGCATGGCCACCTATGATATTAAATATTTGCTCCAGGAGTACTAATAAAAGCCATTGACATTATATTCCCAAAGTCTTACTTAATAATAATAGCAATGTTAAGGAGGTACCAAGTAAATGAGGGATAATCTGTGTAAAGATGTTTTTCTCAGTTCATGTAATTTTTGTGTTCCCATTTCAGTTGTGACCTTTCTTTTCTTTTTTTTTCTTTCTCTTTCTCTTTTCTGTTTTTTCCTTTCCTTTTCTTTTTTTTTTTTTTTGCACAGTACTGGGCGTTGAACCAGGACCTTGTGCTTGCATGCTTTGCAAGTGCTATACCACTCAGCTGCACCCGCAGCCCATTTATTTATTTTTGTTTATTTTATTTTTTTTAACTATTTGAGACAGTCTTGCTAAATTATGCAGACTACCTCTGGTCTCAAACTTGTGATCCTCCTGCCTCTGCCTCCCGAGTCGCTGGGATTACAGGCGTGCACTACTGCACCTGGCTTTTAGTTTGTGGCCTTTCTTAGTCACCTTTCAGGGCAGAATTTGGAATAGAGCCATCAAGGCTGCATCACTAATGGTCTCTTAGGAAATAGGCCTTTGTGTAACCAAAGTTATTGAGAAGACTTTCATAAGCAAATGAAACTACTACTTCAGTGGTTCCTCATTATTTCTGTATCCAGGGTTTTTGGATAGTAGAGAAGTGAAGTATCGTTATTTTATTTAGCCCTACTTATAAAATATTATGTAGTTTTTCTGTTGGGGTGATATATTGCCATAAAAAGACATTTTCCTATTTTTTTCTATTTTTTTGTGGTGTTGCAGATCCAACCCAGGCCCTGTGTATACTAGGCAGGTGTTCTACCACTGAGCTCCTCCTGTATTTAAAAGTTGATTTAATAGTGTTTATTTTTCTTTAAATTCACAATGTATTATATTGGCAGGCTTCATATTTTTATGTACCTTATATGCTGTGGATTTTCTTTAAAAATAAAGTTGGTGGTTTCATTTAAACAGTGGCATGAAGCATAAGTATTAAAAAGGAAAGGCTGTTTTCAAGATTCAGTTAGTGGTCTAGGTGATATATTTATTTTACAATCAATTTGTTTTAGGTATAATAAATAATTGTTAGGAAATTGAGGGCTTCAAACTCAGTTTTTTAATTTAAATTTATTCTATTTATTTTGGCTCAAATTAGTTAAAATCAAGTAGTATGTGTGGGTGAGTATAATTTGTGATGATTTCTACTTACACACATTATTCACATTTATAGAAATCAAAATATTACTTGGCATATAGTAGGTGCTGCCTGCAGCCATAGTACTGTGTTATCTGATCCTGTCACATCTCGAAAGCTAAGCAGGGACAGGCCTGGTTAGTACTTGGATGGGAGACCACCTGGGAATACCAGGTGCTGTAGTCTTGGGAAAAGGACCTGGCAACTCACTCCCAAAAATCAGTCATTGAAAACCCTATGAATAACAGAGAAGCACTGATAAAGTGTTTCTGCCGTTGTATGTATGGTCGCTATGAGTCAGACACCAACTCTACAGCACCTAACAACAACAACAACATAGTAGGTGCTAGAGGCGCATCAATTTAATGAATAAAGACTATAGATATTAAAAGCAATAGTCTCTAATGAAACTATTGAACTTATCTTTTCTCCAA